>JAECUM010021905.1:0-66278 GCA_016617855.1 Megalonaias nervosa | reverse complement strand
GTCAATTCAATTTAAGCTTGAGTACAAGTAGGATTTAATGTAATCTCTTCCTGATATTAAATTAACTTACATCCCTGTCCACTGAAGTAATGAGACGAATCCTGGTCCCTGTCCCAATATCCTCAATTCTGAAAGTGTTGTTAGGATTAGGGGCTAATGGGTTGTCCCTAGTCATTATTAATGTTATCCCATTAGCGCCACCTAGTGTTCCCGTCACTGGAAGGGAAGCTTGGTATGGGCTGGTGCTGTTCAAATTCTGATTCTCTGTAAAAGGATCCCAGGTTGACAGAATTAGAATCAACATCAAGAGCACAGGCATTTAATAACTGAGCATGACCAATGACAGTTATGAATTCCTTTTCCCTCCTTGTTTGAAATGAGAGTAATCAATATTTAATGCAGATGAACTTTGGTGTGTTTTACATAGGATTTAATGCTGACTCTGAACAAAGGCTATGCAGGAAGGTCAGACTGGTATTGTGCTGACCTTTCCAAAAAATTAACAGAATGTTGTAATAACTTTTAACCAGTCTATTATCCCACCACTGCAATTACACTCTAACACTAATACTTCTATTAAAAGGGAATTTTGATTGACCCTTCTTAAATATCCAACAGTTATCAAGTGCAACATAGATCTCATATATGTAGCATTTTTATTTTTTATCTCTTCTTACGCTTCATAAAACCTCACATGAAAATCATCATTGTGTGAAATATGATAAAATACATCTATAAACATCATATGCCATACTCATGTGGGGTAGTGTGAAATGACATGTAGTGCCATGTAAGATCATGCAGTGCACTTTTTGGACCCACTAAATAACATTTGTTCCCTAAATGGTAGGGGTAAAACAATTGATACATCAGTATATCAATACTTTTTCCATATCAATACCCATATTGATACATGATATGAAGTATTTATACAAATGATACTGACCCTATACAAGTTACTTTAATCTAAAGCAGCTGTGAAAAATTATTAGTTGTTTGCCTTTTTTATTCTTTAAACTGAGAATTCATCTGAGACAGCTATCAGTAAAAAAGAAAACTGTTCACAATACCATCTCATCTTTTACAAATTAACACAAGGTGACTAACTCATGTGGTTCAAAATCTTCCTACCTCTCCCCCATCAATTTAATGCTAATTACTTGATTATGTTCACATATTGATATATAATATCAATGTAGAGAAGACATTCCAGATTTGTTCCCCATGTTTGAATTATATACATACTTTAATGATCATTTAATACACATTTTTACATGCAATTTCTCAGTGCTTCACATGTTGTCTACTTGGATTGAATATGAGGGCTACACTTTCTGTGTGTCAGGCAGTGATATATGTTAAATTTAATTCTGATTAGTGGTTATTGTTTGTTCAAGTCCTAAGCAAAATAATAAGGACGAATCAGAACTAGCTTATTCACTGCATGACACAGCCTAAGTATTGGCATTCAAACTCAATCCAAACAGATACAAAGCAAGAAGGAAACTTTCAGCAAAAGTGACTTTTAAATGATCTTCAAAATACCTAAATCGTACATGGGGAAAAAGTTTGGAGCATCTACTTGTATACTTAACTGATATATGCAATCTGCAACTTAACATGCCGACATGATTTAAAAACAAAATTAGCACAGAATCATCAATGGGGGCAGATTCCAAACTGCATAAGGTGAAATCACCTTGTTAAAATTTTGTGCCTATTAAGTGCAGACCAGCTGAGTGCCCCTGTTTAGTAGCATAAGACTAAAAATATGCAAAGCACCTATTCTTCCAGGCCGAAAAATAATCTCTAACTCAGTGAATGGAAGCATGTGTGGTTTGTATACCAATCTAATAAATGAACTATTTTTATTTTTAAAATATTACCATTAAGCTCTCTGGGAAATAACTTAGTGATCTGATCCCTAATATGTAACACATAAATAGTCCTGCTTTGAGCTTATATAAAACTATCCTTTAGGGCGGTTTATACAGCTAATTGTCATAAAAGCAATTAAAACATAAAGATGATCTGAGATAAACAACTACCATTTCACATATTACTTAACTGGCTGGCAATAGCTAGGGTGGTGTGCTAAGTCCTTTGGAGACTCCTGTGGGGGAGCCCATGAGGCTAATTTGTATAGGTATAGTTCAAAACTTGGAATAACCCAATTTGTTTAAAGTAAATCAAAGCAATGCATGCTGAAGAACAAAAGTTAATACACATCGTTGGCAAGATATAACAACAAAAAAGAAGTACACTATAAATTGTTTATGACATTTCAGAGGGGACTGGAATTTTAGAACCATGTAACAGAGAAACGTATCCAAATTCATTTATTTTTCAAATTGTTAAGGTACTTGTCCATGTCAGTGATGCTGTACATATATGCAGTAAAAAGATACTGTTATGATTACTGTCAGAACACTTATATAATGGTAATAACAATTTTCATATAACAATATACATTTGTATAGATAGATGTTATCATGAAGAAAAAAAAATCAGTAAGAGACAGCTCAATTATTATTCCTTAAACTTTACTTGAAACATCTTAAATAATGCAACAGCTATTATACAAGACAAAATATCAAAATACTTATTCAAGTGCATCTGCCAAAATCATATTTTTGAGCAGTCTTTCCTTTTTATCTCACTTCAGCCAAAGGATGGCCAAATTTTAATCAAAGAATCAAAAGCCATCATGGACCACATCTGATCCCTTTCCTACTTAGAACACCTCAAAACACATCCAGCATTTGGCCCTAAACTCTTAAGCTTACAACAATAAGTAATCAATTAACAGCTTGTGTACACTTGCTAGCCTATTGCTCTGCCACATATCACTGCACTGGTTGCAATGACTGATGGAAGAGTTCCAATACCCAGAAGACTGGTTCTGGCTGGTTTCTGTAATGCATGGGCAGAATACATGAAAATACAGTTTCTTTTCTTCAGTTTATTTTTAATCCTCTGTCAGTTTTCAAAAATTGTTGATTTCAACTACAAAATGTATATGTGGTAGACAGCCCTAAAAGCAGTATTGGTATTTTTGTCCTACCACCAGTAGAATCACATGTATATTAAAACCACGTAAGCACTAATTAAGTAGCCCATGCAATCCGTTCCCCATTCATAGGTCAAATACTTCAATTGTATAGAACGTTTACAGTTCTTGACAGAAGTAGAGCAAGTAGATGATCTTCATAAGGGTGAGGGGCATATGTGGGGATACATATTAATACTTTACTAAGTGTCTTTTAACAATTTGAAAATAAAATGCTGCATTTCATCAGCAAGATCAAAGTTTTCTCATGCAAATTAGATTTTTTTTTTCAACAAGCCCAATGGGCATTTGACTTAGAATACAGGAGGGGACATATGAAACTGGTGGGATCCCAGGTGTCATGCTATCAGATGTTTTTTTTTAGCAATGGCTGCCATTATTTCTCTGACTTCTGTGCTTCAGGTGATAAAAACATAATAATTTAGCTAATTTTCTGTGGCGGACCACACAAATCAAATGCTATAACCAGTTAAATATTGTAACAAAGGAACATTATAACAAAGTCTTTGGAATACATATTCGTTAGGAATCTGGCCAAGGAATTTTAACTCTGACATTACAGAAGATGAAGCGTCATATCCAAGAACATAATAAACAATCTTTACTATAATTCAAATGGCTCTGGATAGTCCATACCTGTCACATTTCCTTCATCCAGTGTTACAGTGATGGTAGAAGCCATGGTACATGGTGCTGAAGTAGATAAAATACAAACAATACATATATATATATATATATATATATATATATATATATATATATATATATATATATATATATATATATATAATCACATATCAATCCATAATGATAAACTCTGCTTTTCAAGGTTTTAGAATTGTCTGAAGAAGGCAACAGAGTATTCATTATTTATATACCGGTAACTTCTGAAACTTGTACCTAAGTATTATTACAATTGATTTTTCATGAAAGTAGAATATATAAAGAAGGTGAATGCTAAGATACTTTTATCCTATTTCTCTAGTACAAATATATATTACAAAAATACATTATAGAGATTTTTTTAAGCAGGTTACATTAGTAAGATAACACCATGTATTAGCTGCTATAGCATGTAAATGCAGTTGCACGAAGGTAGGGTATGCATGACCTCACCTGCAGACAGTCAAAGTTCTGTCTCTTCTTTACTGGTAAGAAACAGTTATTTTTGCAAATCATAGAGTTTGCTAATTACTTATTCCACCAAATAGCATTTTTATTTTATTCTAAAGCATGAAATTGTAAAATATAGTGTGACATGGATTGTTTCAACATTTATAAGATATTCATACACTATTTGTAATTTCAACAAAATTTAATGTTGAAAATGATTGGCTTCTTTCTAAACATAAGTACCATTATATTTTCACAAACTTTGGATAAATGGATATTTGATCATTTACATCAAGTTTTAAAAGATAGAAACTTCAGAATTGCATGAAGTTGGCAAGTCCTGATTAAGTATAATTAATAATTTAATGTTTAATTTTCTACCTAAAACATACAAAAGTGTGTGTGTGTGTGTGTGTGTGTGTGTGTGTGCATGTGTGTGTGTGTGTGTGTGTGTGTGTATGAGACAGATTTGGATTTTTAATGTAGCTTTAACAATTTTTCATTCATAGCTATGATGTTCTGCAGTGTGGCACTTTAAAGTCATGTCTACCACTGGGGCATCATGCTGCAGACATGTAGTAACATGTCCCACCCAGTAACATTATCGTGACACTATGCCGACCAGTCCAAACTCTTAACCTCTTAATTGCTGAGCACATAGCACGGCAGCTTTAGTACCATTTTTATACACCTTTGGTATGACTTGGCCGGGGTTTGAATCCGCAACCTCCTGCATCCCTGGTGGATGCTCTAACCACTTAGGCCACCAAAACAGTCTCTTTTGTAATTTATATAAACATTACCAGTATTGTTTATGTAATGTGGCGAATTCTGAAGACTTATTGAAACTTAATGTGAATAAATTGTGCATTGAAGTTAGCTTAGTCAAGCCAAAAGGTCTTGAGAAAGTTCACTGATATTTCTCTTATTTCATCTCTGAAACATAAAAGGGTCTACGTTTAAGCTTCAGAAAACATGACCGAGTCATCGTAATGGTATAGTGACACAGCATACATAGAGTTACAACCGTTATCAATCGGAAGAGGACTTTATGTCAAATAATTGATCTTCAAAAGAAAACTAATTGCAGCATATTTTAGGCTCGTGAAATCTGATGAAAGACAGGATTATTAGGGGAGAATTTTAGGAACAGTTACTTCCGATTGGTCAGTAAAGAATTAAGGCATACACTTTGGGAGACTTAGAATTTATAGGAGCAACTTTAGTCAAATTTCTTTAGTCGAGAATCTTGCTTGGAAGAAGTCAGATTGACTCCGTGGGAACAACAGAATTGTGTTTCCCTCGTTAACGAAGAAAGGTCAGATAGCTGTCTTGGAAAAGAAGATAGGCTATAGAGATTTGACACACGATTGTGTGGGGAGAAAGAAAGAACAGCATTAAGGTATGCAATTTTAGTTTCAATATAATATTCTATTTTCATTTGTTGGTTTATGCAAATGTGTTTGTTATGCTTATGATTCATGCTATGTCTCGATTATTCAAGCTCATAGGAACCTGTTGATGCTAGAGTTGTATGCAATTTATTTCTTTAATTTTACAGTTAGTTCATTGATAGAATTGATGGATTGCATGTAATCAGATATTCAATGTGCAGTATTTTCATAGGGATTTATGATGTAACCCAAAGAATGTTCAAATATACAGTATTTCATAGAGATTTATGACTTAACCCTAATATGCAGATGTGTCATATTTTTATGGTTACATAAATTGATTTCCTGTGTAGGATGATACCGTTATCATGAGTTAATGACAAGTGTATATTTATATATATATATATATATGATTTTGCAATGCTTAAATGATCTGGCAGGTTATTGGTTACTGTAACTAGATTTAGTGAATATTATGCCATAAGTAACTGAACATTTACCTTATTGAACAAGAATTGACTAGTCAAATGTAAATAAGACGTGTAGTAATGTATGCTGGTATATACGGCCACATCTGCCTGTAGAGCACACGTGGCAATTCCTAATCAATCGCTATGCGGCGAGGGCAATGAACTTCAAGCTAAGGTCATTTGTACAAATATAGCGTGTATCTTACCAAAATACAGGAATTTGTAAGGACCATTATTTGTTAAGATCACATTATGTCAGAATTTATGCAGTGTGAATCACTAATCTGAATATGAACAAAGAGAGTTTATATATATATATATATATATATATATATATATATATATATATATATATGCAGATAAGTGGGTGAAAACATAACTAGCTCTCGTAATACTCTCATATTTAAGGGAACAGCTTTATACCCTCGAAAGAAAGGAGAAGAGAAGTAAAGGAAACCCGATGAGTCAAGGGGAAATCCGCATCTAAGAGAGGTCGGAATAAACAGGGGTCAGAAAGAGGATCAAAGCGCACGCATTAGACGTGGAAACAAGACAAACGGAGACAGATGCCAGGTGATGCTGTCAAGCGTGGAATTTTACTCTAAATTCACCACTTGTAATATAATGTAAATTGAACACTGCGACTAAATTCTATCAATGTAAATCTGTTGGATTGGAAAGTGAAATTTGGGTTATGTATTAATTGAAAGTGAAATTTTCATTATGTATTAATTGATTACATTTATTTTAGTAAATCTGTTGGATTGATAGGTGAAATTTTGGTTATGTACTAATTGATTAAGTTTATTTTTATTTATTGGTAAAGGGGGCTCGTAGTTGGTTATTTCTTTCAATAGCCTTGCTCAGCTATCTGTTGACGTTCCATCTATCTGTCCACACTGGGCATTAACTCCGTGGGAGGTCATTCCCTAGTTAATGAACACCAAATCAATTAAGGAGGCTTTAATGTTTAAAGCCCCCCCCCCCCCCGGTTACAGTTTAATTTTAATAAAGCAAGTCCACACCTGCAGAAATTCAGCATGGTGTCTCTTCTTTACAGATATAGTTACAGACTCAGTTACCTTTATTTGCTTATCTCAAAAGAGATTAAATAAGTGTGGTAACATGTGTGACACCTTCCATTTGCAGGACTCATAGTGGGTTACAATTTTGGGTCAACGACAGAAATTTACTGGGCATGCAGAAATTTCCAAACTTGTTCTACCACTGAGTTCTACATTCAAGACAGACCTACTAAGATACTCAGTGGTACATGTATCACAAACTGACAATATATAGTGAACTGTCTACAATATTTTCCATTTGTTACAGATCCATAAATCTAATTAGGGTATATACATGTCCATGCCAGCATATTTACTATCACTAATTAACTTAAATACGACAATCATAAATCTACAGTAAGTAATAACAATGGGTGCTACATGTAAGAAACAGGTACCTACAATTTTTTCCGTTCAAAGTCAATTCTATACTGAAATCAAACTGTTCTTAATGCATTAATTTCAACAGTTCCCACTTATACATTGTCTGAACACTAAATGATTTCTGATCAATTCAATTTTCTTTTAGAGGAATTGTTGTTCTTTGTCATTTGACATCAAAAGACAGAAATGGATATATGCAACTTGTTTGAACTGAACTTTTATGCTTCACATCTCTCTGAAAATGAGCCTGGTTACAATAGAAGTAAATCAAGTACAGTATTGTGAAATGTATGAAAATTGTATTAAACACTGGAAAGCAGGTCACGGTGACCTAGCTTTGTCAGATTACAAATATTCATCTCAAGACCCCATAACAGAGTAACTTGGGTTGCAACAGGTTAAAATGTATCTGAAATTGAACCCCAGGTGTCACCGTGTACCATAAATCATCTTTCCAAAAACTGCATGTTATAACTTACACTGGACAACATACAAGTAGGGACTTACCCTGGGCTCTGGCAACAGCCAGCAAACACACAAAGGTAAGGAGGCCAAAGGACCACCCCATCTTGCAAGTATCTGGAGCAAACAGCTCCCTGCAAATATCTGAAATGAAAGAAAACTTAAGACATGGTGTCTAACTAATCTGAATATTTCTACATTCGGTGTATATGTTCAAATAAAACTATTGGGCATAGATAAACGGACAGAACCTTCAAAGTCGGAATACTCTTAAACTCAGATACAAATATATAACAAAGAAACATTTCTTGCCTAAATTCAAACTGTCAATATTTCAAAAACTAATAATTTTAAAAATTAAATCATATTTCAGTACTTGAGATTCTATGATAAATGAGGGGAAACAAATGCCTTTGTTCAAGTTCATCACAGTTCACACTCTTGCAGTATTTCAATGTCCTGGGTCATCTAAACCCATGTTCATTGTTTCTGTGCATTAGTGCCCAAGCTAACATGTTGACTATAACCTATTTTATGTCTTTTATCATTGACTGAAATCCAAATCAAACTGGTTTTCAAGGACTACTGTTTTCAACCATTTGAAAACTTAAAATTACCATTTTTATTGTTGTTTTAACCTACATAAAGTGGTGTTTTAAACTCACATATGTCCAATCCCAAAATGCTATTATGCTAAGTTCTATGGGACAGTTAATGAAGATGAAGAAAAAAGAAAACAGACTATCCATGGTAGCTCGTCATTGTGACATCATCAGTATATTGTGACATCTGCTGCATGATGTAATATTGTTAGCCCTGTGCTCTATCTCTGCAAGAGACAAATCTTGGAAATTTTTGGGCAACAAATTAGGCAAAATCTCCAAATTCGTGAACAAAAACCACTGTAGAGAAAAAACTAGAGCAAACTGAGATCTAAACTAAGCATAATGCACCTATCAAACCTTAAGGATTTCTCCATATGGCATTTTACCACCAAATTTACAGAATTATGGCAGCAATGTTGTTCTACCACAGGAGGCTAACACACTGAGGAGAATGACATCTGTTTTGGAAACCAATACAATTCCCTTGCTCCACCTTTGCCCCAATTATACTGACTCAGATGGCAAACATTAATTTGCCTTTTCCATCAAACAAAAGATAAAAGCTTAAACATTAATTGTAGGAATACACCTAAATTTGATTGCTTTGAGTTATTTACCTAAAGACACCTCAAGAGATGCGATTGAAAAACTTGATGATATTCCAGTTATCATTCTTGTTCCTTTGTACTGCCATGCTGTGTCATGCAAGTGAAAGTAATTCTCATTAAACCATATATACTAGCTTATAAGTTGACTCCAACTGCAAACAACAAAGATCCTGATCTGCCATGGCATAGTACGCCTATCTATGTTGCTTGTTCTACTGATTACACCTAACAAACTGCACTGACCCAGGTCTGCTGGCACATTATTTGATGGCAGATCTGGGTCTTTTGCGGTTTGCGGTTGGACTTCACTTATAAGCAAGTATATACAATAGTTCTCACTAGCACCAAGGTACAAACAAGTTTGTAGTACAAAAGGTACAGTATGTTCGGACTGCAAGTATACATTTAGAGCAACCTCGATAACTATGATGGCTTGCCATCACAAATCCTTATGCACTCATTAAATAATAGTATTTAATCTGAAGAAGTGTAGTATTATTCCTTAGGATTCAGTGCCTCTTCCCCTTTGTAATCCAGGTCATATAACATGAAAATTATTAGCTGTATAACATGTCATCTTGTTATTATTACTACATTTAAAAATGTTCTGTAATTAAATTTTGTTTTATAAAACTTGACCATTGACCCTTTCCTCAGGGGAATGGGCCAGAATAGTTCCTCTCTTGCACATGGTCACCATACGGCCAGGAATACCACCAAGTTGCCCAATCAAACTCAGGAAGACATTTCCATCAGCCAATGAATATAAGCTTGGGATATACTAACTCAGTCTAAAATGAACCACAATGATGTTTCAGCTTTATTTTCTTGGGTCTTTTTTACACATACTATGGGAACCATGGATGGTACTGCCTTGCACCAACAAATTTTTTAAAAGATATGGGTCATTGGTACAAAAGTGCAGCTAAAATTGAACCTTGTCAGTGGTCTCTCACTTGTGACTAGTGATAACACTATATAACTAATAAATCTGTCCACTAAGAATCAGGTCTCTCAAGGCAAGCGACTGTTGTGGTCTTTCAAGATAAGATTTTCTGTCTCAGAAATGTATTTTATGCAGGACACGACAAATCCAAGATCAGACTACTATGAAGAAGCCCATCTTGTCAAATTCTAAGACCATTTTTCCTCTGCATCATCTTCACCAGATTAGTGGGTCAAAACTGAAACCATTGTCCCAGTTTTACGTGCAATTATTCTCATAATTCTTTGTACTCTAAAGCCAGGATTGTGCTAATGTGACATTAAACCCTACATACATGCATGTATGCATGGATGGATGGATGCATGCATACATACATACATACATTCATACATACATACATACATACATACATACATACTTTTTGAATTTTTTGTAAATGTTTTAAATGTGTCAAGCAAAGGAAAATCTCTTATAAGGGAAATAACTCACGTACTAGGCTCACACTAAAATCAAATGAATATTTGCCCCTTGTCTATGAGTTCAATAATAATTAATATGTCCCATGACATATATCTACGCATTTTTTTTATTTGCAATACTTTGCATTTGCAAACAGATGTACAACCCTTTTAAACTTAACTGAATGTAGAAATTATACATTAAAAATGATCACTTGAAATATAGGCCAAAAACATTACAGTAACTTTGTCCTCCTTGAATTTCTTTAACCTTGTACATCTTTCAAGATCTTGTTCTTATCACTTACTTAACTGTTTCCTGTGTATTAGATGGATCACTTATTTAACTGTTTCCTGTGTATTAGACTATCTCTTTGTTTTGAATACTTCATTGAAAACTGTTTATTGATAAAACACTTGACTGTCTTTTCCCATGTTCCTGGCAAAACATTTTCTTAGGGAATAAAGATAAAATATAAAGGAAACAGTATCTCCTTTACTCAGTTATCTGCCTTGGTCACTGTGACACACACACACACACACACACACATATATATATATATATATATATATATATATATATATATATATATATATATATATATATATATACAATAAACATGTACATACTTTACTTGATGACTGTGTGGGACTCAAAAGTTATTTTTAAAAAAAAACTAAATTAGTGAATTTTTATTTCAGAATTTGTGTGATTCAAGAAACAGTGCTGGAAAATCTTGCAGTTTCCAAATGAATGCAAAACTTTTTAACCAAATATAATTGCCAAAACTGAAGACAATCTATCTTGGAGCAGAAAAAATTAACAGTTTTGCTATAGAAGCAAAATGTTCTTTCATTGTTGGTCCTAGTGGGATAAGCTGCAGTCAGTATAATCCTGTTTATTTTCTCTGTTTTACTACTTCTTTTCAACCATAACAAACTACGGATTAGCCCCTGCCAGAGATGCAACTACCCTGATATGACTGATTACTACATGGTATCTTGTCATGACACTCAAAACCCAAAGTATCAGTTAGAAGCCATGTCAAAGCTGTCCTGGTAAATAAAGTTATGTTATCACAGAACTCAATATTCAATATGAAAATGATGATATTATCTCTGATCAGGATTGTGTAGCAGAGGTCTTCAATGATTTCCTCATTAACGTTGCTAAGAAATATGCAATAACCACCTAACCTACAATGAACATCTAAGTATACAGGCTATCAAAAAGACCTTCAATATTTCTAGTGATGGGAATCGGTCAGAATTTCATAATCAATAATCAGTTCCACTTAACCAACTGATAATCATTTATAATTGGTAACTATGAGAGCATTTGAATTTTTGTTTGTTACGAGTTATATCTTTGCTCAAGAGCTCAAAATGTTAATAAATGCACTGGAGTAATCTCTTTTAATGACATGTATACTTTTACCTGATAAAAATATTACATTTTTTTTCAAATGTGTTATTTTTGTTCTACAACTTTGATAAATGAAAGCAACTTTTTATGGCTGATCAGTCTTATGTAATTGAGATACTGTTGCAATCCCCCAAAAGCCTTTCATTCATATGTGATATGCCTATAATTTAAAGTATAGAAGGACATGGTTTTCTTCTTTGCCATTCTTTACAAATACTACAAAGGAATTTTACATTTTAACTGAAGCAAATCATCAGAATTTGTTTAAATTTACTAACTCAACAATTTAACAGCTTAATCATGTAATCATGTCTATATATGTTACTAAATATGAAAGTTTGTACTGTCAGAATATAGTATGGTTTTGTATTTGTAAGTTGTGAAGGGAATAAATAATGCTGATTATCTTTAGTGGATTTTAAGCCCTATTTAGCTTACAATTTACACAGGAGTTTTACTAACCTTTGTGTTTTGCATGCAGCTAAAAATAAGTAGTCTCCCTTTACACAATTGATTATGGAGTTCCACAATCGATTATCTTATTGGTTCACTCAACCAAATGATGATCGGTTATAATCGATAATCGGAACAACACTAAATAATTCTACAAAATTTAATTTCACTGAAGACTAATCTAAAAAAATATCAAATAGATTAGCACCATTTTTCATTTAAGACTAACATGACATATGAAGTCATTTGGTGGAAAGTCGATACTGATATGACCATCTATCCAGACGGAACAATAACAAAACTTTCAAGATTGCTGCCATGATGGCCATATCAGAGATCAGATCAGCACTATTTCATATAGGACCAACTAGACTTTATAAGAAGTTTAGGCAAACACTCCATGTTGATAAGACTTTCCATTACAATGATGATGGCTGCCTGGTGGCAATACTAGATGTCAGATAGGCAACAATTTTATTTACGATCATGCAGACATCACAAAAAGTCCTGCTGTGGAAACCCCATGTGTAAATGATCATCTATTCTGAAGAGTTGTAATAAGAATATTTTCATGATGCAGTCATGGTGGTCATATTGGATTTTACATCTGCAACATTTTCTTTAAAGTCCAACAAAGCACTGTAAGAAGTCTTTTGCGAAAACCCCATTTCTATATAACTTTCTATTCAGGACTAGTATCTATAACTAGATTACTAGATGGCTACTAAGGTAGTCATTGGAAATCAGATCTGCACCATTTACACTTAGGACCAATGAGTTATTATATAAAGTCTTTTAGTGAAATTGTCATGTTGATATAACAATCTAATGAATAGCTATAACAAGATTTTCTAAATGGCTAGCCAGGTGGCCATATTGGATGTCATAGTGTCTCCATTTAGGAAAAACTACATCTTAGACTGAATGTGTATGTGTGTGAAGTTTCATGGCAAACCTCCAATCAGTTCAGGAAAAGAAGCAAAAACAAACATGTGCTAAAGATGGATGGTTGAAAGACAATAAGCCTTACATACACTCTTCTGTTCTATGACCAGTGGAGTTAAAAACTAATGGATATAATGTTAAGTAGTTCTTTTAAAAAATGACACATTTGGAAAATTATATCATCAAAATATGATATGATGCAACAAAGGTTTAGTGAAAACAATTGAGCTGACAGCAATCTATAATGGTCCTATCACAGGTTACTGCCCTGCAGAAAGACTTGATTTCATATGAATCACAATTTCCTATGAAGTAATGGAGCTTCCAATTATAAACCTCTATTGCTTCATCAAATGATGACACCTTATTACCCCTTCCCCCAAACAAAAACTGCACCACACCATAAGGACCACAAGGGTGACCTTTTCTAACTAATTTAGACCAATTTATGTTATTGAAGATGGCAGGGGATTGTAGAGCCAGAAGATGCACTGAGATTGGTGACACTGGGTGAAACGAAAAGGAAATCTATCTACATGAGATGAACTTGTACTGTGGTGAGGTGGAGATAACAGCACAAATCTGGGTGGGGTGGAGTAGACACATTGTGGCTTTATATTGGTGAGAATAAAGAGAATTAAAAGATATGAAGTATACACGAAACTTTAATGAATATTATTGATAGAGTGGAATTTTAGCTGAAAAATAAACTGCTTAATCCAATATCAATACAACTTCAAATTTGTGGGGGGGTAGGGGGTGGGGGTGGAGTCAGATCACCAGAATTAAAAGTCACTTATATTTACAAAGTCTACAATTATGTGAATAAATTTGTGAAATCATTTCATCATTAAGCCTTTCGCACTTGACTTCAATGACACAACAGTGCTAACTACTACATGGGTGGCAAAAGATATGGGCAATATGAAGTGACATTCAGAAAGAAAACAAATTAAAAAACTATTTAAAGTTTCACACCTTTTGAAAATTATGTAAAATGAGAAAGTTTAAGCATCACTTGCATCCATTTGAGAATTAGCATACTTGCATGGTTTCAATAAAAATAAGCAAATACTCCTGTGCAGTGTAAGTCTGTAAAATTTTGCCAGCTCCATATATTGAGCAAAATGACAAGCCTGGTGACCACATTATGAACCATTTGAAATTTGTTATATTACTAGTATAATCTGTGAACATTTATGAAGACATTCACCATATTATAAAACATTTTTGTGATCAATGATACTTTGAAATACCTGTGCTTGCCCAAACATTGCAGAAGTCTAGAAACGTTACATAACTATGTAAATTCATCATAAGCTCCACACTGTGAACCAACCAACCCATAACTTAATCTTTATGAAGCTACTCCAAAAGAAAAATATACATTTTTTTTTAAAATCAGTAAACTTCATTACCTATCCACATATTAAAAATCAACAATGAAAGTTTCCAGTAATGCAAGTAACATATTATTGAAATAAATCCTTTTGCCAAGCTTAACAAAACTGTTCACAAATTTAATGACAATATTGTATAAAATAGTCTCTTTCATTCTCATTCTAAGACATTTTAATCACAGATTAATTCTTTTTCAAATTTTCGTTTTTAAACTTTTATTTGTTTTTCAGCCTACAAAGGTGTGATTTAGAATGGGGGGGGGTAGCGCCTAAGCATATTTGCACAAGTCGGCAAAACATTTCATTTTCAACTGATTTTTAATAAACAAACCCTGTTACCATTACTTAGTTCGATGCACACAAAAAAATTATTAAAACTGCTTTATATGTGTAAGTTATCACTTTTAAAAAAAGTAATTTATACCAAAACAATGTAAATTTCATAAATCACTTTGGACAAATAAATGTCATTTATATGTAAAACTGTAAAACCATTTAATTTTCTGTATAGATGGCAACTGCTTTTCAAAACTAATAACTAAAGATTATATCTTCTATATATGTAATAAAAGTATACATTGCAGAAACATTGCATGTGCATACATAGATCAACACAAAACATAAGATACTGAGGGATATCAGTTACGTACTAATAATAACAAATAATGGGATGGCATCTGATAATGAATACGTTCAAACCATCAGACACTGGATATAGCATGCATTTTCACGAAACAACTTACCTGATATTTTCTGCGATAACTAATATTCCCCGTTAGTTGTTATATCGTACATATACAACCTTACGCCTTTCTGATCGGAAGAATTCGAGACGATTGAATGCTGAAATGTTCCCGTGTGCCACTACCACACCTTGTGCACTGGGCTCGTACTGTTTGATGTTTGCCAGTGTTTTAATAATGAAACACCGCGCCGCTCCTTTGCATTTCAGAGACCAAACAAATCCCAAGTCATTCAGGCGTAGTAGTAGAACCGGTTTGACAAGAACCGCCATAACTCCTAACGAGATGCGTCTGAAGGTAACAAATATATCGACCAATGATAAGTGAGTATTCAAATAAAGCTAGTAATGAGAAAAGTTCGTATTCAGTGGGAAACAAAAGCACGTGTTCATATGGGACTCCATTCAGACAGAAGTCAATTAATTTCTTGATCTCGTTCAAGCCAGACTTTTGCGTTGGGCTGTTAAAACGCATTATTGATTTGTTGTGTTATCATTGAAGGTGCCTCGGTATGAATGAATCTACAAACACATCTCTCTTTATGTCAAAATCTGCCAAGACAAATTTCCTTCCATCTTTCAAACCAATATAGTATTGAAAACTTCAAAGGATATAAATTAACATATAGCTAGTTTTTGAGAGTTCTGAAACAATAACGTCAAAAACGGTTTAAACGTCCTCATACGCATATGCGAGAACATCCTAAACGATCAACCTTTTAAAACCGTTTTATAAATAGTGGTAGGCTAACCACACACGTTCGGAAACAATCAAAGTCAAAATGGTTTAAACATCCTGCTATCCCATATAGGGGACCTTTCTGAATTAACGTAAAAGCAACAGTTTTATACACGAAGAGCATACGTGTACTTGTCTGCAATTTCGGATCGTATAAAAGTGAGGATAACGCTAGTTGTAGTACACAAAATAGCTGGCAAGGGAATAAAACCGTTGACTTATCGATTTAAAACACAAGAAAGATATCCTGCTATGTGTTAGAAAATGAAGATTTATAGATTACATTTAACGCTGACAACAAAGATATCAATCTACATTGCAAGATTGTTGGAACAGCACGGCACGAAGAAGGACTAAATCATGTATTACATTTCGGCAATTTTACAAATTGGCAGCACAACTTAAATATATTGTAAACTTTACAGGGTTAATTTAAAAAACGATTGAACAAAAACGAGAATTAATGGAAAAGAAAGTTTGTTTGTTTCTTTTTAAATTGAAAATAGCAAATAATGATTCTGTATATGAAGTAACTATTTTTTAATCATAGTAATGTTATGAAAAGTTTGTTTATCATAACCTTCTTCTCATTTCTTTCTATGAGAAGGAAATACTAGAATCTTTAAGAGACGCCTTGGCTCATGATCAGAGAGAGAGAGAAAGAAGTTCGGCGCTCTTAAAGATAAGGTGTTACGCATAACGGTGTAGATACGGCTACATCTTGGGGAAAGCTTGGCAGTGCAAGAGATACACGGGATCCTGTAAGAGATAGACAAGTCTCTCTGATTCTGGGACTAACGAACTTTATTGATATAGATAGATAGATAAAGCTACATTCTAGAGATACAACTTATAAAACCTTTATATTGAAAAATACATAAGATATATACTGAGTACTTTTCCTTCGATCTTACCAACTTCATACGTTTTTGTGATTTCTGTATTTTAGAATATAATACAAATAATTAGATATCGATTGAATTTAAAGAGCATAAAATTCAATAGTTGCGATTAATGCAACAATCATTTTAAAGAAATATATTTTACCAAATTTAAATTAGGATACCGATTTGAAATAGATTACTAAGCATTATTCTTTATTACTTAAAGAATATTTATTCCCAAATTAAATCTTAGCATGAAGTTGGTAGCGAATTCATCTTTTCACCATAATAATTATCACAAATACCAATGAATATAAATTCTTAAAAACAATTAAATATTCCATTACATTATAATATTAAAATAAAAAGAGAACTCACAAGAATATTGCAAACTACGAAAGTTACCACAGAAATCTTTAACTTTTAAAGGTACTTATTCATTAAGAAATTTACGAACACAAACGATTCTCACCTGTAAGAAGATAGACGGAGTCTCTAATTCTGGGACTAACGAACTGAAGATACAAGCGGCTCGGCGCATTATTTATACTGGTTCAAGATACCCTTGGCCATTGAGTACCAAATGCAACATGTCAGTATCATGCCGGCACCGCGTGCACCTGTCCCAAACCAGAAAGAGCTCCAGTCTATCCTGACAGAAACCAATGTGTTCCATCTGCTTCCAGTCCATCTTGATGGAACCGAATGTGTTCTATCTGCCTCCAATCCATCTTGATGGAATTGAATGTGTTCTATCTGCCTAATCAGCATTATATTGGTTGAACCCTAGCTTACTAAGTCAGACAGAACGTTAAGAATTTTTTCGCCACTGAGTGTTATTTTCTGAGTTAGCATACACATGTATAATACAGGAGAGAAGATTTGTACTTGTTTATAAAGGCAGCAATCTTTATCAAAATAGAATATAGTTCTAGTAAATAAAGTTAATCTCCATATATTTTAGTGGAAATTACTCCCAATATAATTTAATGAAAAATTGATCCAATGAAAAATTAGTTTTAATACAATTTAGAGATAATTTCAATGTTATTATTTTTACTCAAAAATTCTATCCTAATAGTAATAAAAATTTAATATCAATCTGAAATAATTTAATGATTTTTTAAAGGACTAAAGACACGATGCAGTTATAGAAAGTAAGAGTTGTTGATACATATTATGACCAGGCAAGCAACACGGCGTGATTCTCTTATTTGTACAATGAAACGTAATGGGAGAGGATATTGATCAGTGGTTTAGAAACAAGAGTTATATCTCTTTACGGCAAACAAGACGACATATAAAAAGTTAATAAGATTTTGAAGACCATGAAAATAAGAAGCAAAAAGGTATATGTTTGGGAATGGAGAGATATGATAAATCGTTGATCAGTCGGTAATCCGAGTTTCCTCTTTCCCTTACCATCCCATTTTTTTAATATTTGGACATTAATGTTGGAGTGTATTGTAGGCACCCCAAAATAAATGTCCAAATATCAAAAATGGTGTGAGAAGGGTCACAGGAAATTCGGATTAATCAGTCGGGAGCCAGAAGACAATATTCTTCCGTTAATGTAAATGGATCAATCAAAAAATTTAAATAGCAGTAATAAATAACATGAAAAATGAGAAGGAGTTAAAACACGACGACAAAGGGATAAATCATGAAAAAAGCGGAAACTGTCCATGATGATTTGATTTCTGTACATTACAACGAATGGATAGAGTTTGCACACACATATCCAAACCAAACCGATGGCGCGTTTGGAAATTGTATCATATCATCATACGTGACAGCCATTGCCCTTTTAAAATTGTATGATGTCTTGGAAATTTTGGAGATCGAGTCCTCTATTTGAAACCGACAGTTACATGTACATCCTCCATCGTCCAGATAGCCATCGCACAGTCATCGAAGGAGACCGTTTAGGCACTTGGACTGCTGAGCAGAATACAATATTGGTAGTTTTGCTAGCGGCGACAACTACAATTGCGGATACCAATAGAGAGACCGACATGGACAAGAGCATTTCAAATGCACAGTTAAATTACTGACACTCAACTATCGATCGAGTCAGGTAGTCAATTTTGAACCCTTGAAAGAAGCTTTATACTCTGGAAAGATTAAGACTTTCGCGTGTTAACATTAAATCCACACACAACTGAACGATTGCAAAATGCCACAGTTGCTAGCAGAAATTTAGAAAAAGCCTATCAAATTGCCAACCAACAAATGAGAGAAGAGTTTGACTTCGCCGACGGAAAAGCGACCATTCTCATCATACAAGTTTCACCTCCAAGTGAAGAAGATTTGCACTTGATCTACTGTTCACGCTTACAATAGAATGTATACAACAAATTGGTTAAACCAACAGATTTATGACTGGATTGGATGTACGGTGCTGGAAAAGACTTGGATTCAACGCTCGGATGCAAGAGGTAACTGTCCAGGCCAAAACATCTCTAGTGATGGCTGAAAGTAAGACAATGAAAGACAAACAAAATCTTTGTGTTTTTTTTTTTTTTTTTTTTTTTTTTTTTTTTTTTTGCTTGTACCTCGAAAGAAAATGGTAGTTCTTGTTTTATGGAATGTAATATGTGCACATGAATAGCGTTTTTTTCTTCTTTTTTTTTATCAAAGGTGAGTGTTGAATAACTATTTTTTTTTTAATTTACATTTCTCGTACCATGAACTGTGTTTTATGAAAAATGAATATGTTCTACATGAACGTTTGTTTTATGACATGACAATGTGTTGCAGCATAAACTATGTTTTAAAATATGAATTCGTTAGAGAATGAAAGAAAGAAAGCACGAGCTGTGTTTTATGACTTGTAAATAAGTGCAGCATGAATTTGCTTTTGGGTTTGTTTGTTTGTTTTTTTTTTCTTTTTTGATGTTTTTATTTTTGGTTGGGTTTTTTCTGGCGGGGTTGTTGGGGTTGTTTCTTATTTGTTTTTCTAACGTGAATAGGTTACACTATGAATAATGGTTATTTTTTAATGTCAGTTTATTGTAGTATGAACTGTATTTTGACTCAGTGTACACTGGTTACACCATGACATATCAAAGGTGTAAAAAATATATATAAAATGACTTGTGTCGCTGACAGAATCTCAGAATTCTAACTATGGTTATGACTGTATCCTCCTCTGTTCTCAAAGTGATTGACAAAGTTAGGTCGTCAAAGTTGCTGGCGGGGGGCGATGTATCGTCGCCATCCCTTTAACATGTTGATGCTAGGCACAGTGATTCAGGTAGAACCGAATCTGACAAAAGTTTGATCGAGCACAGATCGCAATCGTCTGATCGTCAACCACAATGTATTGTTTGGCTTTTACAAAGTCTGGCAATCGGCTTAAATATATTATTGGGAGAAGACGAGGAAGAAACCAAACTTTGGTTTACACAAAAAGGACATCATTGTAATGCTAATATCATTTACAGTATTCAAAATGTGAGAAAATAAAGCACATCGTACATCAATTTAAATACTCATTAAGTGGTATTGTTTGAAAGTGCAAGAGACAAAACTCAGGTGCAAGTGTTCGGAAAACTTTGGTTGAATTGTGCGTACGACGATTGCCACTCAAACTCCCCATGAGTATTTACTTATCGATTTAAAACCTACTGATTATTTGAGATTCCGTACAAATTTGTTTCATAGGTGTCCTGTCATTTGCATATCATTATTGGCGTCTGTCTGAAAACAAACTCTAACATCCTTCAATTATTTCCTTTCAATGAGTATTCAACATGACATCCTTTCAATCTCATCCTTCCGGCACACTAATTTGGGCACCTAATGACATTAGTCACGAAAGAAATGCACAAGTACGGTCATATTTGTTATAAGCCAGTCTCAAAGAAGGGTTAAGATGGTTTACTTTGACAGAACGTAATTTACTACAAGGTATCAAACCAAAGTTTACTGGATTTATCCAAAGAAGAACTATTACACCCATGTCTCTAAATATCTTTGTGATATTGACTTGCTATACTTCAAATTTGTCTACATGCAATAGAAAGCTATGTGACCTTTGTTTTGAAACGTGCAATTACCCTTTACCATTGAATGTGCCACGGAAAAAAACGACTATCCGATATTTACTGTTTTGCAAAACATAAATATGTGCATCTTTATCAGAAATTTTAGCTCCATACAAGCCCCAAATTCACTAAATTGAAAAACAAAAACAAAAACCTGCTACTAAATATTGTAGCCCTTGTTTCAGCCTATGTGGGGGTGGGGGGAGGGGGGTTGTTTTATTTTATGGCAAAATGACAAAGTGACCAAAATGTTTGTCGGTTTCAAAACGCGAACCAATAATGTGGTTCAACATTTAGCGTGGCGAGAAAAAATGTTATAGTACACAAATTCTTAACATGATTGCCAATTCACTGTCTGTCTGCATTGCATTCGCACGAAGGCTGTTCATATGCATTATTCTGCCACACTACCTGTCTTAAATCTATAACAAAACACTTTCGTCACTCAGTATAAGTGTTTTCCTTGGCTAATTAAGATTTTTACAACCTTACCTTCGAATCAACTTGAGTTGCTATTCACACATTGAAGGAATTAGAGGTTTTATTTTCTGCGCCTGACCGTTAGTCGCTGTACCCCAAAAAACTAACGGACAACCAATCATAGAATTTGTGAGGAATCAACATATTTCCCTTTATGCAAAACCCAAGAAACCAAGAAATGTTTGGATGTAATGTTTTGCGAGAAACTTAAATCTGCCTCTTTCAAAAGAAAGGATTTTTAATAGACTGTCTCAAATTCAATATTTTAAAAATGTTTTACAAAAAGGTGGATTTTTCCTATGGATGTAATTTATAATGGAGTGTATGTTCTTGAAATTTCAGAAGAAAAATATGCCATAAACAAAAAGGTAAGTGCATTGATATTTTCAAAAATTGGAATAAAATATTATTCTTGACTCTCTCTCTCTCTCTCTCTCTCTCTCTCTCTCTCTCTCTCTCTCTCTCGCAAAAGCACACACGCATACGCACATACAGGCATTTATTATAGGTTACTGAATTTGTATGGGAAAATATGAACGAATTTTTCTGAAAAATACTGCACGATCTTGCTAGAGCAGTAAACTTTTATTATATGCTCATTTTGTTCAACTACCTGAAGCTTAATAATAAAAGACATTAAAAGAAACAATGTAATTTAATTTTTGCTTTATTCCTAAATAAATTCACAACCGTAGATTCATCAATACATAATAACAATATTAATGTGCACATAGAACATCCCAGCGACCTTCTTAGTCGCGCGCTCTACATCAGTTTCAAAAAGAATTTTCGTTTTGGTCTACTTAAAATTGAAATTGAGAGTCATTTTGTGATTGAATGAGCATGGATTTTGTTTCTATGTTGATCCATCTCAATTCTGCTTTTCTGATTATGAGGGACTGGATTATTGGGTCAATTCAGCACAGTGAGGATAATGAATTTCAGCTGGAAGTGTAGGCTACTTGAAATTCCACTACAGCTTCTGTGTGTATCATGTTACGTGTAGGCTCGTACAAATGTAACAGAAGAAAAGAGTGAAGTCAACAAGCTTTGTATATTTAACAAAATAATTTATTTCCCTAGGAAACAATATAAAAATTGGAAAATAGGACTTACGGTTTGTGAATATAATCCAAATTTTGATCCTAAGAATGAAAACACAAGTCCTATCACTAAATAGTTCTATTAGAATCCAGGTTCGAATCTCGACGACATACAAATATGGAAGGCGATGACGTCAGATGTGGTCCAATGTATGAATATCAACAGTTCCTCAATTGAGTCACAGTTTTTGTTTCCGAATAATTCCAGAATAAATTTCCATGAATATCTTTCAGAATTTTTTTTATAAGAAAGTCAACTTGTTGAATTTCCAGGAGAATAAATTATTGAATCCAAAAAACAAATGAAAAACAAACAATCTGGAAACAAATAAAAATAACACCTTGTTCCTTCAAGATGTTAAAACGACTCTCACAGAAGAATATTAAGAATGCGTATTTAAACCCCCAAAACATCATTTCAAGTCTCGCGAGATGGTTCATCTGGTCTCTTACTACAAGAAATCTATCACGTACGCCAGTGTAGCCCCACTTAAAAACCAATAGTAAAGAAACGTCGTTTACACATAGGGATCACGCAATCAAAGTATGACCCTGATACTGACCAATCATTGTAACTGCCTGTTTACATTCTTGCCAGCCCAAGACGAACTAGGTTAACTAAAAATAATTCTCATGTAACACGTTTTACGTCTTAGATAAATAACATTTAGTTAAAGAAAATATCGAATTACTGAAAAAGAATTTCGAATCCTTTCAATAATCATTACAATAAAATGTAATGAAACAAAAATAAAATACAAAAGAATTTTAAAACTAGCACACAAGCAGTTTAATTACATATACGTAACAATCAGGTTTTGGAGGACATGTCGGTCGGATTTGAAAAAACTAATTAAGAAAGTACATTTTGGGGAAGTTCAAAATGCATAAATGTAAGTATATTTATTACCATTTTTATTACCAGCTAAAGAAAACATGCTTATACCCGGTCACTTGCATCTCGCTGTTGGTTGTTGTTGTAGGGTTTAACGCCATTTTCCAGCACAAGATAGGCTATACATGGCGGCCAGTATACATGGTGGAAGAAGAACCCGGGAAAACCCAGCTGTTGGAGGGACCCCAGCTAAGACCTGTATCATACAGTGGGTCTTCTATCGCTAGCCTAACATTTAATCAAAATAGTTACATGGGGAAATTTTGAATAGCAGCTGTTGTGTTACACTCCATTTACCCAGCGGAAATAATACTGTCTCGTTGTCTTGGATTATTGGTTCTAAGGCTCATAGTTTCCTACCAAAACCTTCAGTTGCATTTTTTCACGAGTTTAGTATTTTGACAGTTTTGTAAAATGGTACGTCTCTGATAGATATGCGATATCCCTTGGCCTCCATATTCTTTTATATAATATATTTTTTAGACCCTAGAGTGCGTATAAACACTCATACCTTTGTATGATAGTATGATTTTATGTAAATATAGTGTGCATCAATAAACATCCATATCCTTATATGTGTATGTAAGTATAGAGTGTGTGTATAAGCATTACTGCCCTTTTCGTTTGATAGTAGGGGTGCGTGTTTGGATAGCAGTCAAAAAGCAGTTTGCTGGATAGTATATGTGGTGTTCTTTACAAAATAATATATGTATTCTTTACAAAATAATATCTAAACGTTGCCATAGTTGAACACTATTCCCTGTTCCAGAATCTAACACTCTGTCGTTGCTTTCCTGTTCATATTGCGAATCTACCCTTCACCGGCCAGGACGCTCGGTCAGGCCCTCCTATGAATTCGCGCACTCCCGCTTCAATTTACCCGTCACCGGCCAAAACGCACGGTGAAGTTTGTGGGGTCAGACACACACACACACACACACACACACACACACACACTTCGAATCCACTTTTCACCTGCCTAAACGTTCAGCGAGACCTGTGGGATCACCCCCCCCCTGCCTGCCTGCCGCTTCCACTTCTATCTCTGACTGACTGCTTAATGATATCAAAACACATCAATGAATGTATGACAGCCTGCTTTCCACGCAGCATGGGTACCTTGCAGGAACACGTGTTATTCTTTAAAATCGCAACGTCAGTATAGCTCAGTGAGGATAAGCTATGTTCACTCAACATATTTCGCCCAAACTGTTAATCTGACGAATTTGTGTGACATGTGCTTCGGCGGACGAACATCCACCGAGACGTGCGAAGAACAGGTGCTTAGAACAAGATGGGTGTTGAAAATAACTCTCGACAACGTTTCAACAATCAACAAATGTCAACACATTTTGACTGTTATTCCTTCAACTTTTGTTATTAAAAAATAATGAAGAAATCAATAGGTTTCCATTTGTCTGCACTAATGTTTGCATTGCTGTAAGTGATGGTACGTCAAATATTCATTGTGCCATTATGAAGTTATTATGACGTAATAAGAACCACGGGTTTGCGAGCAGTTCAAAATGGACATCATTTACATGGGAGTTATTTTTACATGTGATGCAAAAGGCAGAGGATGCTCAGAATGTGGCATACATTTGAGCATTCGGACCAACTCCGGGTATTTATGTGAGACAAAATATGCCCCGGATATATGTCTGCCCCAGTTATTTACAGAAAAATCATACATTTTGTTCTCCGGAAATTTCTTCGCACTATTGAAGCAGCAACCTATTCGGAATACATCGGCCACTCTGTTATAGGACTGACCCCTTCGGAATGATTGCGAAGTTGTGCATTACAATAACAACAACAAAAACAACAACAAATAGATGCATTCGCAGCTCCGCGGTCAATTCTTGTTTCATAAATAGCAGAGGTAATCCGAATGGCAGCTATCGGCATACATTCGAGGATTGATCTCGCAGTTGCGATCGTATTCGGAGTATAATCCGTAGGATTCACGTCGAAATTTCGAACTTGACTGACAGCACAATTGTGTTCACGGCTAGATAGTACAGCAGTTTTCAGAATCAGCTATCTAGCGGTTATGCACAGTGCATCATGGCACATAGAAATGTGACACTCGTTTTCCTCACCCGCCGATCATATTGAAGCACCACATTGTTAATGTATTGGCTGAGATGTGATGGGAGCAGCTATGTCGTCCTATAAATCGCAAATACGCATTATCGTTATCATCCATTATGGCTTTACCCCAGCATCTCTTCACGAATAAGCTCCAAAATATAATTACTTTTTCACGCTATAACCCCATGTGATCTTAAAAAGTTTCACTGAGTTCCACCAAACATTACACACATACACACATAGGGAAGTCATTGCTGTACACTCACTGTTGAAAATGAGGTGTAGGTGAGATAAAAAAAAATGCATTAAAATGCAGTGCAATACCTTAAAAATTGTTTCAAGAATATGAGGTACGAAAATAAAATACTATTTATTCTAATTGTCCATCTTTGTAATAGGAAACTCAGAAAAATATTACGTTGCTAAACTCGCAAACAAGGACAAGTTTATAACGTGTATTTGATGGTACAAATATGAATGCGCTGCAACAAGTTGTGAAAATAATATTTTTGCCCAAGGTTAGGCAAAAGCACCGGTATTTGGCCTGAGTGATTTTTATGTTTCAATTTTTTTTTTTATATGTTAAATACAGTTTGACACGCCGCATGAATATGTTGCAATAGTTCAGCACCTTATATAAGCTTTTCAATAGAACATTGTTATTCTTCTGGTAAAATGAGCTGTGAATTGTATATACACTTTAACACTGAATGATATTCGATATCCCCCTAGTGACTTTGAATGACAGTCGATATTCCCCCTAGTGACATTAAATGACAGTCGATATTCTCCCTAGTGGAATAAATGCTTCCTTCGATCATTCACCTGTGGCAAGGTTTTAATCTCTTCCATGCTCTGTATGGTATGATGCTTTTAACTTTTGACTGCGATTATATATGAATGTATCACCGCTATGTCATACATAACTTGGTATGATTCATTTCGAAAAGGACTAAGGCGTTGACTCCTCAAATAGTATTTCACTTGATTGTTGGTGTATGACGATTTATTTAGGCTAACGATAAAACACGTTGTTCAAGCCCACGCGTTATAATGAACGCAGAAAATATGTGTATGTATGTTAATTTAACAATCACGATGTCTAAAAGTTTTTTTAAATTTGTATATGCATTTTTGTCATATTACTTACTAAAAATGAGCGAATTTTGTACTTATAATAAATCTACATTGACAGATTGCGATGCGTCGTAAATTATAACATTTTTATTCACCTTTCTAGTATTCGTCGTCATCGTCGCCGTTGCTATTAATTTTATTCTCCCAGTTCTTCATTTTCTTTTCAGTATTAGTGGCTAGCAAGTGCATAGTGATGCATCAACATCACTTTTTTTCCAAGGGCAATGTCACTACATTTTAATCTGTTTTCAGCTTACGCAAATAATACCAAATATCTACTGTTTGTACCTGGATCGGCGAGGAGTTATCGTCTAGTCTGCATAAACAGAAAGCCATGTTAAAGAAATCCGTTCAATCTCGTTTGTCGGAGCAATTATTATTATTATTATTATTATTATTATTATTATTATGTTCGAATGTTTTATAATTTTAAAACCCCTTTACATTCCAGCATGACTGAAAAGTATAAATGTGCTTACGTACGTATGTATGTATGTATGTATGTATGTATGTATGTATGTATGTATGTATGTATGTGCGTTTGTACATACTATCAGGACCATTAAAGAAATTATCGCAATTTATTATTATTATTATTATTATTATTATTATTATTATTATTATTATGTTTTCTCGCTTCAACATAAGTTAACAGTTTTAAAGAAGCACAAGGAAATCAACTAGACAGCCCGAAACAAGGCAATGATATAATAGAGAGAGAAGAAGGAGGATCAACTGGAAATGACAACGAATTTCAAAGTGTTTTAAAGTTACTTAAACCACACTTCTAAGTATCTGATGACTTCCCAGAAAGAGTACGTCGGGAATGCAGGCACCCATGGATGGTAAAGCAACCTTGTTGAAATACGACAGACTGGTTATAAATATAAAAATATGAATATGTTTTAATGATGCATTACAGGATATTGTATGTATTCACGATAAAATTGGGTTCTGGCCGAGGCCATGTTTCGCATGCGGTAAATGTTGTGCAGAGGATTAGTGAAATTAAGATTTGTAACTGGAATGTTTCAGGTTTAGTGAACAGTCTAATATCGATTGTAGTGATTGGATTAATTTTATGCGTGATTTCGATATTTCTGCACTTGTCCAGACTTGAGAGCATGATAAAAATTGATACAATTTGATTTCAGGAGTTACAGAAGTGTCATAGATAAAGAACTTAATGCAAAACGTTATTCTGGAGGTACTGTAGTCTATGTAAAAGAACATCTAAGGCATGATTTCAGTGCCTATTAACTTGATAGGAAGGCAAAATTATTGTCTGGTTGGCATTCGCTCCTTGCCTGCCCTTCAGGAAGACTCAATTTTTGTTATAGTATATACGTCACATGAACACTCGTCAGAACACGAGGAAGAAGATTTGTTTACCATTATTGAAAATTATGTGGCACATTACAGAGTTATAAATCCAAAAGCACGCATTTATTATTGCGATTTCAATGCCTGTACTGCACAGAACCTGACTGTATTATACATGATAATAAAATATCATCGATAAGAATATAGCTTATGTCGGGGATGTAAAAGGGGGAAGGGCTAACAATGGCAAAATGGAGCTGTATCACTATGGTGAGAGTTGACTGAAAATTTGTCAGCTATCTGGAATGAGGGTTGCAAATGGTAGATGTGGGAATGACAAACGCATTTGTAGCTTTATATGGACACAAGATAACTCCGCTACAACCATATATTACTTACTTTAAGATAGTTATTGGTTGAAGGTATAACTACCTTCAGGATAGGTAATAAGACTGAATCTATTCATCAAACTAAATATATTTCACTTGAGTCTAGCTGACCCATTACCCTCACAGCTGAAAATAATGAAAGTATTTCCCTCATCTCATACTATACTCAAAATGATAGATCATAATCAACTCGATACTCCTTTGAATTCTTTCATGCCGAGTAATTATATATTAGCCCAGACTCTGAAAGCTGATCAAAAACAACAAACAAATTTGGCAAGATGCAGACTGTAAAGCAATAAATCATCTCGCAACGTACTCACTCAGAATCTTCAGAAATAATAATATGACAGATAAACTGGCTTTATATAAGCACAATATAAATATACACAAAACAAAGCCAGGTACAAATGCAGCCTATGCGTAGCAAAAGGAAAGGTAAGTCCTGAAAAAAGCACTTTGAAAGAAAGATTCAAAACGCTTCTGAAGACTTTTAAAATGTCCGAATAGCACGTTGAATGGAAAAATAAACATCGCCAAAGAGTACTAACTAGTACTTTTCAGAATTACTTAATATACACAATAAGATGGACCCCAAAAACCCAACTGTTATTCTCCATAAAAGTCAAGGAGGTAAAATAACTGAAGAAGAAGCGCAACATGCTCTAAAAAGTTTAATTTTGGAAAATCAGTTGGGATTGATGGCCTTACGGGTGATTTTTAAGACAGCTGGAAGTATGATGGTACCTATTTTAGTATCAATTTTCAATATATTATTTGATCTCATACTTCCCGAAGAGTTGGACAACTGCTGTTGTCGCACCCATTCACAACAATGAGAATATATATATATATATATATATATATATATATATATATATATATATATATATATATATATATATATATATATAATAGAGGAATTAGCCTTTTATCAGTCCACAGCAAAATATTTACTTCAGTTGTTTGGAAAGAGAGACAAGTTATCTATGTAAAAGAAATGTGATATTCTAGAAGTGCAAGCTGGTTGTAGAAATAATAATATATTTACCCTAAGCACATTGATATATTAATTTTTGAGGAAACAAAGACGTGTGTTTTATGCTCTTTTAGTGGACTATGAATAAAGGTATGACCGTACTGTTAGAAGCTCGCTTTATCACAAATTATTAATGAAACTATTGGCAATCAAATACTTACGATATTGAAAGCCAGACATGTAAATATAAAAGCCTGTGTGAAAATGCCAAACGGCTGGACAGACACATTTTTTTCTTAGGTAAGCCGAATTTGTCTGCTAGTTTTTTTTTTAATTTTCATTATTTCTAAATGATATCAAGACACATTTCTGACCAGCCTAACGGTTTAACATTAGAATTTGCTAAGTTATTTGCACTGTTGTATGCAGATGACTTAGTAACTTTTGCCTAAACTACTTTTCAACTTTAAAGAATTCTAAATAAACTAAAGGAATACTGCGTCATTTGGAAACTTAAGATCAGGAAAAACTAAAACTGTAGGAGGATAAATGAGAGGGCAAGAAAGTTGGTATTTTGGTGATTGCCTGATAGAGAGGGTATCGTATAAACATCTTGGTTGTGTATTCTCTTCTACAAACTCAAAGACAAGCAGCATATGGACTTAAAGCTTCAAGACTATACTAAACTGTGTTGGTAAATTGTCCACAAAAATTCAGTTCCAAAAATTTTACACTAAAATAGCGGCAAGCTTGAATAATAAGTCAGATGTTCAGGTTTTTTACACAGCAAATGGCATTGTAACTGTACATAAATCATTATGTAAAGATAATATTAGTATTACAAAACACAATCAAAATGCTTCTGTCTAAAATGAGTTAGGCAGAATGCCAATGCAAGTAGTAAGACATAGTAGAAATCTTAATTACTAGTTCAAATTATCAGGACGGCTGATACATTCCAAAAATAAAGTGCTACTAGTCTGTGCTCTTAAAATAAGTAACAGAAAAGAGAGAAGACAACAAGCTTTGTAAAATTTAATAAATAATTTATTTCCCTAGAATACAAAGTGAAAAATGAGAATAAAGAACTTACGGTATTGCGAATTAAATCCAAAATTAACCCAAGAATTAAAGACACAAGTTCTAGTAATAAAAAGTCCTGAATAAAACTCAGTTCAAGTCCCGAAGAGATCCAAAGTTGAAGGCGATGACCTGTCTATTATGGTCTGCGAAGTGCTGCTGTGTCAACAGTCTCTTGTTGAATCACATAAATATTATTCCAGATCTGAATTCAGTATAAATTCCAATGAATGTCTTCATCCAAGAATTTTGCAGAGCACTTTTGTATTTCCAGAGAAAATAATCACTTGAATTCAATAATTTGAAGAAAATAAAATTCAGCCCAAACTGGTCACAACATAATACAACTTAAAGTGCTAGATGTTAAAGCACGACTGGTAAAATCCTCATAGTCACAAGATAATAGAGTTCTCTGTTTGACCTCAGGTCACAAATTAGCATTTTCTAAAAACAACCATTACCTAATGGAAAATAACCTTTTAGAATGATCTAATGAGCCCTGTTTATTTACAACACAATAACCTATAAAATTCACTTGGGAATCTCCAAAACCCTGACCCTGATCAACATATTTACTCCTTCTTGTTTACCTGAAAAATAATTCTGATAATAAGCTCATAAACATGAAGAATAATGAGCTAGTATTAGTTGTTTACATAAATGAAATTTAAAAAAAAATAAAAAAGTCAATCAGGTGAAGCAGAAATGAACTCAATTTTGGACAAGGTCAAGTCCAACAAACAATGTTACATTACAATAACATGTAATGAAATAAAAAAATTGAAATTAACAGACAAACAATTAAATTAAATATACATGACAAAAGATTAATTTTGACATGGGGCGAACACTGATGGTTGCTGGGTAAATAAAGTTAAAAGCTACTGTTTTCATACGACATGGGAAAAGTTTGGTTTAATCAAGAGGCGGGTGATGATAATCTTTTTTCATTAAATGTAAACAACCATGTAAAGATATATTTCTACAATAACTAATAGGAGTGTTAAATTTAATGGATAGGTTATGATTCTATAATAAGATTAGAATCGATTTGGATTATCAATACTTTATAGACTGTGTAAACTCTTTCCACAGTGTTCGCTTGCTATGTATGCTCAGAAATGGAACCTTTCCTATAATGGTAAATATAGGTAGATTTTAAAATATCCCCTATCGTGAAAGTCTGTGAACTTTTTGTGCAGATATAGAAAATGAGTTTCACTTTGCTGCTAAGTGTCCCCAGTATGATAATTTGAGAAATCCCTATTGACCTTCGTGCGTTAACTGTAATGCGAAAACAAAGTGTTGTAACGTTATGAAGAGAATCAATAATAAAATATCATACATAACTTTACTCTTAATCAAGCAACCTATAAAAATTAGAGCCGGTGTGTCAATCCTAGACTTTGTATGTTTCGTGGTTATACAGTATCTTTCATACAAGTATATAATCTGGGGCGGTGGTATATGTTACAAGAAGAAGAAGTAGTAGTAATAGTAGTAGTAATAGTCGTCACAGTAGTGGTGTAATCGCTAGCTTCATAGACAGAAAATTAGATAGATAGATAGATAGATAGTGATATATATGTGGAGACCAATATTTATACAAGGATAAATACCTGCATACTCACATACATGGAATACATACTTACATACATACATACATACTTACAATTTTTATTGTTGTTGTTGCTGCTGGTGGTAATGCATTTGCCGTAGACCGGTGACTGCTTTCGACTTGTGGTGTTGTGAAATCGTCTCCTCTAAACCCCAAAAGATTGCATTTTTAAATGACAAAGACATTGTACAATATCCAACCTATCTCTCTGTAGAATATTCAATATTTCTCAAACCATGATAATTCAAACGGATGCTTTTAATGTAGGAGTAATATATGGTATCGATGTTTAGGGTTTTGTTGCTTTTAACGGCGTATTTCACAATGTAAAGAAACTTGAAGATTTAACGAATTTTGTACTATCAGACATGTGATTAATAACAACAAAAAAAAATGATTGCTGAAATTGACAGAAGGAAAGCTGTTATTTCTCCACGAGTTTACACATTAAATCGTGATGCAGTTTCAAAAGAAAAGATTGCGTAAGACAGCTCTTCAAGTTCTTTCACGAAAGCAATTCGAGCAGTCGTGTGTGCCCCAGAGTGAATATAGTTTATTCAATATATACTTGACTACATAAATATATCGAACATGTCTACCAAAGCTAAGTGTGCTGTCTAGCGATGATAACAAAGGTGTATAGAAGGGCTATTCTTAGTACTAAAACAAATGCGTTATCAAACAGAAGAAACGGAGACAATAAATAAACTTCTGCAGAGCAACATAGAGCATGTTTTCATTTAACATAGGACAAAATCAACTTGTGATTTAAAAATGAGCGATGAGGTCAAATTTTTGAAGATAGATACGATCCCTTTCCCTTATGGAACGGGATACAGAAAAAGGCCCCATGCTCTCTCCATTTTATGGTAAGAGGCGCCTATTGGAGGCTTTGCCGTGGGTTGCACAGTTGAAGGTTAGATAATGTCATCGAAGGAGAGGATAGCGGTAGTTCAGCAGAGGGGAGGCCGTATTGTTATCACTTGAGTGGAACGCACTAATCTTGCACTAATCTTGCTTCATCTTCTGGCTAGACAAGCGGTCAGAAGGGCTCGATCCGATCAGTCGGTTAATGAACAGGCTAGACCGGCTGTCAAAAAGACCCGATCCGATCAGTCGGGTAGTCAAATCAAGCTTCAGGGGCTCTGTCAACGACAGTTTTGGTTTCCACATGTCTCCAGACATTGAGAGGTTACTATTCCGACCGAGTGAAGCCTATAATATAATGTTTGAAACCTTAGATATGATATGACGTATATGAGCCAAGGAAAGCGTCAGTCGAGACATGATTCTACTGTTCTCGAGTATATCATCCTGTGTAGCTGTGATACAAGCAATATAATAGATCAGTGTAAAATCTGTTCCTTTTTGGGCTTCGATGTGGGTGGAGGGCATGGGTGAGGAAGTAATTGTAATCCATTACGAAACATCACAAAACAACAATAATTAGCGGGAGACATGGTCTCAAAAATATAAGGAATAATTAAACAAGTGACGCATAAGAGGAAACTGTTCAAAGGCAAGGAAAAACAGTAGGGATTTCTTATAACCGGTGAACTAATGAGAATGAAACGTTAACAAAACTATCACCTTTTGTGCCTGCGAAAGCACGTAATCTGGTTGACAAGCCAAAGAGTGTCAAAGAAACTTAGCTCTGGCCATTTACTTGTAGGGCGCATTTACATTGCTCTTCCTAACTGAACTTTCAGACGTAAAAAATGATTTTCTGTTGGAGGTTCTCATTCGATATATTTTAATATCGAATTCGTTTGGTTATTTTCCCCTAACTGGATACTCATATTCTATATTAATAATATAAATGTGTCATGCCTGTTTAATATATTTATATACAAGTCTGCTAGAATGGGATCAACCGAAGTGATAAGTTTTTGTTTAAGTCCACTAACAAAGGTACATATGCGTCATGATCTTCAGCCAAAGCACTGTGGTGCCGCCAAGTCATATATAGTTCCATAATACAGGAACATAGAGTTTCGAAAAAAATGAATTGTAGACATGCGCACGGAACGTGTCTGCTTTTATTTGGCCAATGAAAATGTCACGTCTTGAATCTTCAGGTAATTCAATGCTGTAACGTTTTTCAAAAACAGCAATGAGAATTCGCCACATCTAAGAAATGAAAAATATCACTGATACATGCACTGTAAAGTTAAGTCCACAGCCAGTGAAAAACGTTTCCCGCGTAACACGTTACACTGCTGCCCCACCATCTTGTAGGTATGAGGTAATCTGGGTGTTATATTTTACATGTTATTCCTTTTTATCCCCTGAAGTACACATTGTAACTTGTCAAATTCCTGAGAAAGGTTCTTATGACCAGCTTGCATGTAATAGAATCTAATTCTCATCTGCTATAGCTTAATAGTGGAGTACTGAACCTGCAGAGAGATGACAGAATAGGTGACGAAATAAATCCCCTGTAGCGCATGTAAAGAATCATGCTGAGCGATGACTCTAGACATGACCAAAAATGTCAGCAAGCAGTGGATACCAGTTCTGTACACTGATCTAGTATTATTGGACACAGATAAACACTATATGTCTTGTACACTTTGCTTAATAAAGCACCAATTTTGAAGCTAGGGGACGCACACGGCATTCTTGTGATTCGTTTTTGTTAGGATAAATGTAATTTAAAATCAGAATACTTTCTCTATGTTGTGATCAGTCTTGCACTATTTGACTTAATCTGGGATCAACCCACACTACCCTTTTATGCAGGAATTAGCCTAGGATATATTTATTTAAGCTGGGATAATCATTTAATACCTTCTTATGCTGGGATCAGCATAGCATGGATTTACTTAAGCTGTGATCAGCCCAAAATACATTCGAACACTTAGATCAGCCTAGCATAGATTCTGCTTGAGCTGGAATCAGCCCAGAATACGTTCTAAGACTGGAATCAGCCTAGCACAGATTCTATTTAATTTGGCATCAGCCCAGGATGGAATCTAATACTAGAATCAGCCTAGCATGGGTTCAACTTGATCTGGGATCATGTTCAACATATACTCTTATGTTGGGATCGGCCTGGCAAAGATTGGAAATCATGATAATCATGTACAGTATTTCATATGGATTCTAGTTCACGAGTAGCCCCTACTGAAAGAGTCACATTTTATTTAAGTAGTGAAGTCAGGCTTCATCTTACTATTACCATAAGGGAAGTGTTAGTAGTATTACATGCTGATATGACGAGTTAAAGCTAGAATTGTCCAGTCATAAGCCAACATTTGCATTGGGGCGTGGGGTGTTTTACATGTGTCTTGAAATTTGGAGGTAAACAGTGACTCATACAAGAACTTACTATTAGCCGATTAACGTGGTGTCTACATGGGGCTAAATTAGTGTGCATAACTGGTCATCACTGGCATCAGTATTCCTAGATTCAACCAGTAGTTTTGGGTTTTTGTTACTAATCTCAGTCAAAGCTCCGGTTATGTATCTGTGCTCGCAGTCGCCATTGGTTTTCCATTCCTCCAACACGATGTCGAACTCAGCCATACTAATCGTTTCATCCTCAATTGCCATCTAATACAGCTTGGCAATTGTATTGAGACTGCTTTGTGCTGCCTCGAGAAATTATGCATAAACACGTATTCCCGAATGCAGCCGTAAAATGATTATCTTGCCAGCGCCGCCAGTAACACCAGTTACTATTGGTTCCCAAAATTCCGATTCACGTTGTTATGATAGTCACAGTGGTTACAATTCCCACCACATCAATACCAACGGTTTTTGCAGTGGCGAATCCTCAAAAAGCATCTTAAACCACACACATGCGTTTGTATTTCACGAGTAGCGTGGTTCTCTTGGTGATCTCATCTCGCAGCTGTTATTCCACTTTGATTCTTCTTTCACGTCGGTAAATTTGAGGGTCTATCATAGCTCTTCTATTAATAATGTGATCCCGAAGAAAAATTGCCCCACAGGCTAGCCTACTTCAACCGCAACACGCACATGCACTTCTAAAGAAATATTTATTTTTACTGGTACAGTTGTCATATACTCATAGAACATACATGTAAGGGAATACTTAAATCACTGGCTATTGTGCTTTCTTGTGGCTTGCATTACATTCATATCAACATTTTTTGTCTTTTGACTCGTCAGGCGCCGACACGCCAGAATCTCTGATTCCCCTATTTCATTGATTTCGAACAGTTGTTTACGACTGTACCTCGCAGTTTCAAAGCAACATTTTGAATGTTCACGTTTGACATTTTAAGTTTTCCAAGTTGATCCTCTGATCCACATCAGGGCAGCATCGTCGGTTTTTGAGCGTGAGTAAATTTGAATAGGCATTTCGTATACTATTAAGCGTACTTTTTTTCTAAATGACAATGTTAAATCTACGGGCGATTGCGGGCTTGGTGAACGCTCAAGAGCATGAAGTGTTTTAACAAGATCTCCACATACTGGGCCGACCAGTTGAGTTTGTAATGGTAGTGTTGAATAAAACAGTGGTTGTCTTCCACCGCCCCGAGATATATAATCAACAACTTCAAGTGGCATGCAAGCCTGACGAGTCAAAATACAAAAGATGTTGAGGTCTTACCGCATATGCAACCCAATGGTTTCCAAGTTCTGTCATCAAATCCAGGTTGAAGATTCCGGTTTTCCACTTACAAAAATACATATATAATCTGGCTCAGCCCAGATGGTTCCTACTACAATTTTTTTAAGCACCACGGACTGCTTAAGCAGGTCTTGATGCTTGAGGTTAAAGTAATAATAATAAATCGAGTGAAACAAAGTCCGAAGGTCATACTGGGAAATCTGCATGCCTCTGGCAACATTTTGGTCACGGTCCATGTATTTCAGCAATCGATGATGCACAGGAGCGATTTGTTGGTTTTCAAGGTTAAGGAAAACGTTTTCGATGGTTCTTGTTGACAGTTTAACATCAGCGAGACCTCAGTCACTGCCTTTGGTGTAAACATAATTGGACTTTCCAGCTGTTTGTTAAAATGATCAACTTGTTGCAGTGCTATAAACATGTGCCATGGTGCATTGACACCTTGTTTAGTACTTTTTTTGCAATGGGAATTCTTGTCAAATATTAGTTTCTTTATAGTCTGTGGTCATCGCAAGAAATGAAATTATATATGTTCCGCCAGATGAGTCCAAAATCAGGCCAGCTGCGATAACCACGTAAAGATGATAGTTCGATCTCGAGTGTGCGGGATTGGTGTTGAAACGTCATATAAATTCAAGATTCGCTGACGAGTTCATAAACATGGAGATAGCGCTCGGAGTTATGTTATCAACGACACTGCAGCTTTAATTTCGCGAAGACTCGCCTCGGAATTCATCATCGGTTTGCGAACTATATACATCAGCGATGTCTTCAGTAAGTTGATGCATCAACGCGCGAAAAGTCCCCGGCATGATGTCATTGTTGTTCAACCGCTGACATATCGATGAGGCCTCATTAATGAATTCTGCTGCTTTGTTACCAGCGAGAACGAAACCCACGAGTGTTTCCAGCCGATCCGGTAGGTCGTGTGATCATACAGTCCACCAATGCCTTCCAGTTTATTTGGCTGTTTCGGTTTTTCCAAAAATTGTGATGCATGTGGCCACTTACGTCTGCGATTTTCTAACTCTTCTTTCTGTTCCGGTTGAGTGGAAGATATTGGAGTTGGGGTGCAGATTGTCGTTCTGTAGTGGGTACAGACGGTCTTTGTTGGGGTGATACACGTCTTTGTTGGTGTATAGATGCACGCCTTTCTTCTTGTTATTACTGTGTGGGTACAAGTATTTGTCGCTTTTGGGAGTAGGATAATACACGTCTTTTTTGTTACGGTGTGGGTGCAGGGTAATCTTTGTTGATGTAGATATGCACGTTTTTGTTCCGCTAGCGGCCTGTTAATTTATTTTTGTGCTCTTAGAAATTTTTGTCTTTGCAGCACACACACACACACACACACACACACACACACACACACACACACACACATATATATACATATATATATATATATATATATATATATATATATATATATATATATATATATATATATATATATATATATATATATATATATATATATACGTGTTTCTTCTTGTTGTACGTCCCGTGTGGGTGCAGGTGTTTGATTGGCTTGGTACAACGATCAAGACTCATCTTCGGGTGCGTCTACGCATTCGAATTCAGGTTCCTATACGGGTTTGGGTGCGTCAATGTATTCGAGATCGGGTACTATGATGATGCGGTTTCCGATCCGCGTGGAAGTATATACTCTCTCGTATATTCTGTCCATGATTCTCTACCATCTTAAGTGTATTTCTTTTTAAATGCATTAACCACTTTTGCAATAAGCTTATACTGATTATTAGTAGCGTATCTCTGTCCAGCAAACTCTCTGAATACCATTTTTAGCCGTTCACGGTACGTGTGTTTAGGATTTGTTTTATATGGTATTTTAAACATTTGATTTTCTAGTCGGGGGATCTGTCAAAAGCAAAATACACTGAATTTGTTCAGAGCGAGCTTGTTCTTGAAGTTATTGGGCCGGTGTTTTTATCTATGACTTGTACAAGAGTGGTACTGATGGAATACTAATAAGATTTGAATAATCTAATTCTGATATTCAATGAACAATTCTTAAATTTACATAGAAGTATGTTTGTTCGAGTACACAAAAATCTGTCCTGAGGACACAACTGTCCATTCTAATCATCTAACTGAAGAAATAAGCCATTAGCACCTGAGTCTGCATCAACCTTGAGAAGAGGAATAATAGCAGCAATTAAAAATTGTGTGGAACATATTTCATATTCATTCATTTCATAACTACAAATATGTCCTGAGGGTGCAATTGTCCATTCTAATGGTATAATTGAAGAAATTTTGGTTGATGGTCATAAGTTTTGCAATAGCATTTTCAACCCACATTGGCTATATCATGCCAAGGGAATGGAAGCTAAGTGCCTACCCAAATCAAGTTCCCGTGGATGGTTTTATGTGAGAACACCCAACGAAGTTCATCAGGCTTATCTTTTGTTCTTCCACATGATCGGATATGAGGACGACAAAGTCGTCTCCTGACATACAAGTACGCGTTAACCATTGTGGATGTTGCCAGTATATACATTGAAGTGTAGTCGTTGGCATATAACGATTCAGCAAATGTTGCATATGCGCTTAAAGAAATTTGCACACGTTCACCGTGAACATGGCCACAGCTGTTGCAAGTGGATTGGGCAAAGAATTCCTCGGAGCCGTTGCTGCCTTGTTAACAAATCATTTTGTGCGGGTTCGTATTGGACATGTTAACATACATCGCGACTATGCTATTATGAAACATTTGACCATACATTTGACCGTACAATTACGGAACGATTATTCGGATATCAGTACTTGCAGGAATTATTGATGAATTGTAAAGAGCGGTCTCTCAAGTGGATGACATTGCTTTCTTCAGTCATAGAAGCGTTGAATAATGAAACCGCACGACTGGGTTCAAACCAGTTGAGACAATTCAATAAAAGACTGTCACCGTTACCTACAAAATGATTTCACAGTCACCGCTGTTAGACCAAGTTGGAAACAACTTTGTTTGGTATCTGTATGCACCGGGGGAGTTATATGGTTGGCTATGTCGCGCTGCTGACTCATTATGGTCCATTTCGGACCTGATTGATACTCCTAGGCAACCAACACGTTACCTTTTGGCGCCGGTCTAACTATGGGGAGGCGTGTCCACCAAGCAGAGCGTTTGTACAAGAGGAATTGCAAGTCGTTCTCGCGGACACAAAACTACAGCCAAGGTTCATGCTGTGATATGCGCGTGCCCGTACGCATAAGTAGTGATTACATCAGGGGAAATCCATAGCTTGGTATTCAACAGGGACAAACTTACCTTGGTGCAAAAATACATTCCCATCTGATGTTTGTTTGACAGGATCAGATTTGCTGTGCGTGCGAATTCGCTCCGATTGTCCATAGATTTCACATACTTATCGTGCCGGAGATTCTTTTTTCACAATCCGTTTACAGCATCTTTATAATGTACAACAGAGAATTTTGTTTCACTTTGGTAAATTCGTGCGCTGTGTGCGTTTCCTCTATACGTGCTAATCTGACAGGATACTTTTTTGTTGGCGAAGCTAAAAGCGCCATCGCAGATCCAGCAGTGAGCGTCGGCGGAAAACTCGCGAATGTCATCGTTAGTGATAATTATGTTCTGATGTTGACTGATGCATTTCGCCGTAACCTGGAGCGATTTAAGAAACGCCTCAGCCGATTCTTAGCCACAATAAAATATTAGTGACTCAGTCACCCCGTTGCATCTAATAGCAGTATAACAAAACAAGCACAGGATTTGTCCAGCAACTTGGATTGTGTTAGTTAGAATACCAGGACTGTTCACAGCAATGTTAAGACAGTCGAAGTCCGCGCAAATTACATACGGGACTTCAGTTTTCTTTATAGCGCAGTAAAGTGTAGAATATTTTGCCAGGCCCTGACAGATAGTGTGCAGTTGTTTTTTTTTTTTTTTTTTTTAAATGGAGTTCATACATTTAATTAATGATTATAAACGTGATTATTTACTTATATACTTATCATATATCCGCATGTCGTTGATTATTATTTTAGAAATACTTATAGTAAGTACTTTTTAAATTGTTAAGAAACGGAGATAGTTGATAAAAATGACCATACCACATACATTAAAAATAACATGGCATTTAAAGTGTTGGTATAAAGCAATTTGGTATACCAATACTATTGGTATATCAAATTGTGATCCGACCATGGCGCAATAATACGCATATATAAACATTCTAGCGACCGTCTGCAGTTGATTCTAGATCAATGATGAATTTCCACACATTAATCATTAGTGACGTATGAAAATAACGATGAAAAGTATATTAATAATATATTTCTAAATGAATTTAATATGGTACACATTTTCATCACAATCCTTTCTGCTTTCTGCCCCCCCCCCCATGCATGACGGACAAAGTACGCAGAAATGTGGAGTGAGAGAGAGAAATGGAATTTGGGCTGGATTATAACCTTGAAATAGAAATTACACCAAGTAACCTATAAGAATATGGTTCGTCGTAACGATACTTGTGCACTTTCCTTAGGATTTATCTACAGTGTTTATCAATGATACAAAGTTGCAAACCAAGTCGACATTATACAGTAAATTCCTCGGTTACGTGGTACACATACTGTGATGTATGTAATTTTTATTGTTGTTTCTTAAACATACTATAATGTTCTAAAAATCGATTATTATTAATTAAATATGAAAATGTCCAAGGCCTGCCTCTCTCTCTCTCTCTCCCTCTCTCTCTCTCTCTCTCTCTCTCTCTCTCTCTCTCTCTCTCTCTCTCTGGACCATCGTAGCAAGATACGGGCTAATATCTACGAAATGACGAACGTAGAGGATTTTCGTTTGTGTCATGCCACGAAATCTCTGGACTTACGAATGATAGTAAAAGTTAAGTCAAACCGATCAAAGGATGTGTGTGTGTGTGTGTGTGTGTGTGTGAGAGAGAGAGAGAGAGAGAGAGTTTATTGTCGGTGGTACTGTTACTAGAGCAGAATAATGACTTAGATCAACTGTAAATATATTAAAATATTTTAAATACCTCTTGTCGGTTCGTCATTTTGCTTAGTTTATATTCCATAATAATTTCCATGTGCCGGTACGCGATTGGCAGCGTTCATGTGAATGGCGTAGCTAACCATGTGTTTTTGTAGTGCTCTACGTTTATCATTAAAACCATCTTTCATGTTTATATCATAAGTATGTATTATATTCATTTAATCAATGTGAAGAAAAATAGAAACTAAAAAAGAAAACTATCAACTTATCAATATACAAGGTAATTGTGAATAGCCACAAAAGGCATAGAACTACATTTTGTAGCGGACACACTCGGGGATGTGAGGAGTTAATTCACTCGGTCAATACACAGCTCCATTCAATGGGGAGATATATGTATTTGTATGTGATATAAATAAAATATATGTATAGTATGTACGCTGTATCGATGATATTCCACTCGTTGTTTAAATTTTTCATTAAAAGGAAACTCAGCAAGCTTCGTTTCCTTTTAATGAAAAATTTATACATCTCGTGGTATATCATTGATACATCGTACATACTATATATATATATATATATATATATATATATATATATATATATATATATATATATATATTCTTCTAATTTGTGATTACTTATCAAAGTGGCAAACAATGAAGCCATCAAGTGTATCGAATCGGCGATTTTCTAGTTACCGAATCGGCCATTTTCTAGTTACTTGGGGCTTTGAGAATGTTTTTCTTTTACAGATATCTTGTCAAATTTCAGAATTCCTTTGTAGGATGACAACTTCTTTTAAATTAATTTTCTTGTTTCATTTAAAATAAATGGACATTAATTGCTCAATTTTACTGCAATATAATTCTTTCAGAAATAAGGACTTTAATTTTATGATCACAAAGGTCCTGAATAATGTGTATTGTTTATATTTTGATATAATGTGTATTGTTTATATTTTGATATAATGTGTATTGTTTATATTTTGATATAATGTGTATTGTTTATATTTTGATATAATGTGTATTGTTTATATTTTGATATAATGTGTATTGTTTATATTTTGATATAAGTGTTTAGTGTTTCAGAGTACACACATGGGTGTAGTGCTTTGGGAACGGCGTTCCCTTACTTTTGTTTGCGCGTTCCCTTACTTAAAGTGCTCGCCATTGTCGCCCTCTCCCTCCCCATCCCGGCGTTCCCTTACTTTTGTTTGCGCGTTCCCTTACTTAAAGTGCTCGCCATTGTCGCCCTCTCCCTCCCCATCCCAGCATCTGAGTAACATACGTTTATCACTTCTTTATTGCGTTCGCTTACTTCTTTAGCACTACACCACTGAGTACACACACGAAGATTGATGCTGAAATACAACTAATTTATAACAATAAAGGAATATGGAAATGTTTGCGGCATATCCTGTTTTATTCAGTCCTTTCGTATAAGACGTATATGGAATAAGTACCTGTATTCGGTATGTTAATAATGGACGGGTGTTGTGGCATGATGAACACAAGGGGAGGTAAATATGGATGAAGTCTCCAATGGAAAGGTTTAGAGAAAACATTTTTGACCCATGAGAACCTCAAGGCGAATGCAGACCTTTCTCCACTGAGAGTGGAACACATTCTCATTGAGTGTATCAACATCAACTCTGTTTGACTATATCTTTAAAAACAAACACTTTTCCTTTAATTTTTATGTGAAGTAAAGAAGCTTTACGAAGCTGAGACTTTTTAAAAGAATTCGTTGTATAATCAGATTTTGATCTCATAATTTAGTATACACTTTTACTCTTATCACTTTTTATTTATCTTTTAAATTATTTTATCATCTATAATTTTTTCTTCTAGGACTGTACTCGTACGGATTTGTAAGAATTTATATATTCCGAACATTTCTGGCAATTTTGCTTATTATCACATGTTTAGAAGTTAACTTTTAACTGGCACTATATAACCAGTATTGTGCAAAAGTGCCGTTAAACCCAGTATATGCATACATACATGTGAGGAGCAGTGGCGGATTTGAAAAAAAATACCCTGTGTGTGTGTGTGTGTGTGTGTGTGAGTGGAGGATGATAAAAAAAAGTAGGCAAGAGTTCTATATGTCGGAACCCTCTTTGAGCCCCGAAAGCTACTGCATTTTTAGAGTTTACAGGGTATAAGTGTAACCTTCTAAGTGTAAAGTAAACTTACTGTAGAAAACGTTTAGGTTGTTTCGCTCATTTTCTGGAGGTGGAGTGGGTGGGCGCCTGACATAACACTTATTCCAAGACTCCGCCTATGTGAAGTTCTTAATAAGGCCACTAACCTGGCGAGGGATGGTTGTGTAGTCTTTTCCCGAGAGGGAGAAGACTGTCTCGAACGCCAAGTGACGGTACCACTCCTCATTGGATAATGCGGGAACTGTAAACACACCCGTCCCTGGTTGCCACCCACGCAGCTTTCTAATGTATTTATGTTGTGTATGTATTTGTAATAAAACTTTGTGTTTGGGTACGCCCATGTTTTTTATATACATGCTTGAAGGATGAAATAAAGAATACTAAATAAAAGAACGGTGGAACATTTAATATTTTTCAAAGTGTAATAATTCAAACGAATTATTATGTATAATGGTACTGTCCAAGTGGTTTTAGGAATCAAGTGGGATACAACAAACTTGATATCTTGTATAATGATACGGTATATGCGTAATAACTGCAATGAAAGCTTTCCGCACGGTATTCATTTCAAACTGGGTTTGTAACGCGTAACCGGTTTGTCAGATATATCAACATGATCGAGGAAAAATAAACACTTCTCACTGTACTGACAATCCACTATTTCTTTCTGAACTTTACGAGGAACAAATCCAAACCCGATATTTCATTCGTATTTTCAGCATCAGGGCCCGAACATAATAATAAATGAAATAAAGAGAAAAAAGGCATGATCAGTATACGTATATATTAACTTGGGTGTCGTCTGCGTAGTTTCGTCTAGACTACACATTTGTTTATCGGTAAAGTGAGTCATCCGTAATTGTTGACTGAGTCGAAAACCATACACCGTATATTTCTATATCTGATCTGACCTGAACTGCTGACCAGATTTAAAATTTTTGTTTTCATCTGCTAAGCAAACTACGGTGGCAGTTTTTCTCCATTAATAGCAAGAAAACAAACAACAAAAATATGCTGAAAATGTGTTGTCGTGGTAACAAAAATAACTTCCCTATTTCTAACAATTTTCCCGTCTATGAGAGCATACGATATTCTTGAAACAATTCAAAGATGCTTGATCTATTTGTTGTTGTTGTTGTTGTTGTTGTTGTTGTTGTTGTTTTCTTGTTGACAACTGTGGAAGATATTTTTGTTACTGACTTTACGGCGGATTCAGAACAATTTCTTTGATTAAAACAGGTTCTGAAAACTAATTATATCTTTTTAATGAACCCAATTTAAAGTGTGTGTTAAACATGTAGAAGTAGTGCTATTTATATAATAATATAAAAAATTCGGAATATGAATATTTCACAGAAAAATCAATACTCAGTCATAAGCTTTTACTTTTATGCCTTATTAAAAAAAAAATTTCATTAGTGATCTTGAATGTTCACTCAGAATCCTGATTGTGTGATGTTCTCTTTAAATCCTGGTTGTGTGATGTTCGCTTTAAATCCCGATTGTGATAAGTTCGCTTTAAATCCTGGTTTTGTAATGTTCGCTTTAAATCCCGATTGTGGGATGTTCATTTTAAATCCTGATTGTGTGATGTTCACTTTAAATCCTGGTTGTTTTTATACGAGTATGTCCATTAAAAAGTGAAGAAGAGACCGGGTGGCCGAGTGGTCTAAAGCGCTCACCTTTACCGATCACTGCCATCTCACCTCTGTCCGCGTCGGTTCGAGTCTCGGGCTCGACCAATAGGGGTATATGAGAAAGCTGCCAGTCGCTTTCCGTGGGTCGGTGGTTCTTACCATGGTTTTCCCCTCATTCTTCCTCCGCCACAATGCCCGGCATGTATAGCCCTGCGCTGAGAAATGGCGTTAAACCCAAAACAACCAAAAGAACAAACAAGAACAAAAAGTGAAGCTTCATGGTCTGGAAAGACGATTTTTATTGCTCTTTCGGACATAGACTGCTATCGTTTTCGTAAGACGGCACTGAACAGACCAGTCACTCAAAACGTGTTTGTTTGTGCGTGAGATGAATAATAATACTAATGGATAAGACGTATGTGTCTGGTTTAGAATATGAGACAGAGAGTAATTTTTTGTTCCACTGTGGAATTTGTTTCTGAATTGGAGAGTATGTGCCCCCAAAAAATTTGAAGATAGTGAGCTTCTGGTCAATTATTCTTCAATACTCTGAGAACTCTTTAAAATTACTTTTTTGCTGTCAGTCCACAAAGCAGCAATATTTCCGCAAGTCATGAAAAAATTTGCAAGCGTGGTCACCATGAGTTATCGACACACTGTATTCCGTTGTTCTGGGTGAGGCATTCACTAGCTGCCAGGGTGGATCAGCCACAGGAATTAATGGTTCAAGAACAGTCTGAAAATGAGTCATATTTTTCAGTCAATATGCTGGATAAAAGTCGCTTTGTTATGCGCCTAGCATGAGGTGTCAACTTTTTAATCGAAAAGATTAGCATGTGGTTCAATCTATTTTAGAAACTATTGGTAATGCACGATTCATTATAGGTGGGTGGGGATTAGACTCTGAATATGAGGAAATCGCTACAAGTAATGGTAACAGCGATGTCTTGTTTCTTTCACTGATGTGTCCTGAACATTTCTCAGTGAGTGTGTGAAAGAATAGCTTATAATAAAAATAATTCCATATCTTTTTGTCCACAGACTTTGATGCAATGTACAGCAATATGGAGTCTATATGTAGCGAAAATGAAATGCTACTTACACTTATGAATAATCCATTTTGTGGCAAGGAGAAGTGGATTTTGTATAAAACTTGGAGATATTGAACATAAGCTGTTTTTCTGCACAAACTGTTTGAAAATAAACAACCTTTACGGTAGTTCTTAAAAAAAGGTAGAAAGTCCTGTATTGGCCAGTAGCAGCATTTTATGATGAAGACAATACGCAAATTCTCCATGTATTTTGTTAATAATAATAATGACTCAAGTTTTAGTCACAAACATTAAGATGATCCCCAAATAACAATTTTCATATTCTCTGCTCACGTGTTTTTCTGTAGATGCTGTACATATATCTATTTATCCATGCCACAACTGGTAATTCATTTTTAAATACTTTATTCATTAATGAATCTTGAGTTTAAATCTTTAACCATTTTCTTGGTATCTTTGTAATGGGTTCAAGACAAAATGTATGAAATGTAAGACTTTTGTCTAATATTTACGCTTTATGTAGACCATCAGACACATTAAACTGCCTCCTTGTATCCCGGTTCCTAAAGCACCCCATATCCTTGCAAATGACCCATCTGTACAAGGACAAAGACTAATTTTCCCAAGGTTCAAATGTCGTGCACAAAACAACATAATAACTAGTTACCATAACTACAGAAAAATATCACCACTACTGTACTTTCAATATGGAAATTTTGATATCCATTTGGGTTACAAGTATGCGTGTAATATGGCTGTCAATCATGGGACCGGGTTGACTGGAAGAAGACCAATATGGAAGACCCCATTCCTAGGCATCGAGATGCTTTCCACTTGCATTGTACGCACTGCCCAATGAATATGAAAAATCTAACGCTCGTTGCATCTTGCTTAGTCTGCATCAAGATAATTACAATACAACAGCTCAATACTATCTCTGTGCCAAGCGCGTAATACACAATTTCAGATTGCCTATAGTACCTGATATAAATATATTTTCCGTAAAACAAATCGTCTGTGAACATGTAAATAACAGTTGTTTTTTTTTTTTTTTTGGTTTTTTTTAAAGTTAGTAATATATAACTTTAAACTCATTACTTATTATACATGATATTTGACTATACCACACCCAACCAACCATTAAACCTAATCGTATTGTCAGTAGCTGTGATATTACGAATATTATTATAAAAATTCATTTTGATTTAATGCAAGTCTAATGTAAAATTGTACTCAATTTCGGCTCATGTATCTATAAGAAAGGGATGAAACCTTTTAGACACAGGCAGTGAAGTAAATACCAGATTAGAATTCTGCTCGTGTACATGTTCGACGGTAACCATTGATCACGCAAATGCTATTGCACGCACCTTGCTTAGCTTTCTTATCGACCTAATGATCTGTGGTCATGTAAGTCCATGAATAAATTCTAAGAATGGTCTACTTCGTGCACCTGGCTTAGCCTCGTTATCAACCTAATGACCTAGGGTAAACTCTTATGAATGGTCTATCTGCATTCACCTAGCTTAGCCTCGTCCTCTTTGTCGACCTAACGACATGGGGTATTCTAACAAGGCTCTGTACTCACTCACACAACTCAAGAAAACCGGTTCTGACTACTGAAAGCAATCCCTTACAAGTAAAATTTTATACTGCCTTTATTCTCCCACGATAATCTCGGTTGGCTTGTCACACTCTATTCCCAACATTACCCACCTATTAGTATTATGCTAGCTAGATGGTTCTAGTCAGTCAGTGTGAAAGTTACTGCGATATATATTTAGTTACTGACTTTGATGGGCGGTTGAATAAGTTCGCTTGTTTTATATGTTTCTTATTTGTTTTTTGTTGTTGGACACTCAATGGATCGATCAAATGTGTCGTTTATGTTTGTTTAAAGTGCCTTGAGACTTGAAACTTGGCGGGACACAAAGTTGATTTCGAGTCATATTAACCAAGCCCGAAAGCTAAGAATAACGAATAATGTTACTGTCAGTTAAAACATTTTGATCATACACTTTACCATTATATCTGATGTTACTTCAGGTAACAGTAGTGGAAAGGATTGTAAGTTGTCGATGCCAAATTTCTTAACTCAAAGCTATCATGTAACTTGTTCAGCTGTTATCGTTTAATAATTAAAGATTTTGATATGTTTGTAAATTAGATGTTTCGGTCTTTGGAAATTAGGTGTCTCGGTGGTTGGAAATTATGTGTTTCGGTGTTTACACATTAGGTGTTTCGGGCTTGTGCTACTCTTGAAATTGATGTGAAACATGTACACCTCGCATTACTACTTTACAGGCCAGACGCTTGAATACCAATAGCCGGCTAAAAAAGCAAAGCTTGCGTCCCATAGCAGTAGACACATTGGGTTCAGCAAGTAAAATATACAAAAAAGGAATTGACGGCAACGGTTCTGAATTGCATCAAGTACACAATGATTTTCGAAACTGTCACATTTCCATCATCTCTTTGTGTGATAAATGATCATGGAACAAGAAATGCGTGTATGAATTTGAGATTGGTGTGCATAAATTTATATTGCTCTGAGCTTCCATGAACTTGTCAGGTCAAAAATAATGTTTTTCTTATGTTTTGATTTATTATATAGCAATCCAAAATATAGATCTTTCCGGGCAGGTAAAATCCAATAGCCAGACGTGTTGGACTATTCATTTTTTAAGCTGGACAAATAAATTTTTCAAGGCGCCAGTCCAAGACAAATATTTTAAAACAAGTCCGGCAAGCCTTTATTTTCATTATTTTATCAATTTATATACGTTTATCTGTCCATTCATGCTATCTGGGAATACTGAATGTTTGAATCTACCTATATTTTATTCATTGATATCCTGTAATATATCACACCTACAAAGTGGATATTAATATCTGTCGCATGTGTGCGCGGGCTATTACTGCTTGACAGCATATTGGGCTAAGCAACCAACCAAATGACTGAAAACAAAACAAATCCAGTGTGATTAATTAGCAGTGTTTTAAACGGCCTTGTCATATTGCATTCATTCAACCCAGATAATCACGAGCAGGGCCGGAAAATGGGGGTGGGGGTGGGGTGCAACCGTAGATATATCCCCGGGGCCAAAGCCCTTAAGGGGGCCCGGGCCGAACAACACTTTTTAATTTTATGAAAGAAAAATATTGTTTGAATAGAACTAGGAGAGGCCCGGGTGTTTCTTACCCCAGGGCCCGTGATCGCTCTCTACGGCCCTGGTCACGAGCTGATTACAATTTTATTTCAATCCAGCGAGTCACTGCAATTAAATTAAGGAAAGGAACTTTGACCAACATCGTGTCTATATCCTTTATGAACTAATTCAATGACACTAATGCTTTTTTAAAACTCCAATTGGTTGTTCGGAAGATCAAATTCCACGTGCAACATCGCCTTTGAAGCGAAGAGAGAACGCTGATTAGGGAGTTGTCTTTGTTTATATTTAAACAACAAAAAGCTTGTTATGACCACTTTAAATTAGAAGTATTTGTTAAGCTGTGTGATATTCCTATGTGCATAACGTGAGTTTACTAACTTATTTTCGTAAGGAATGTAATGTGAAGATTGGAGAAAAAGAAAATAAAACGCAAGCCTGCCACTGAATTTGGGGTTAATGCTATTTCAATGAAACATATGCCAGGCTCTGTTGCAGCCAAAAATGTCAAATCAGACACAGCTAGACCTAAGAGAGAAGAATTTTCAGTCACACTGGGTTGATACATGGCTTGAATTCATTCACTCGGAAGGAATTTTGTTTTAGAGTTATTGCAAACAATACCCTGGCAAATGTCGCAATTCAAAAACTATATTTGTCAGTGGAACTGACAAATTCATGACTGAACCAATCTAAATTTAGCAAGTGACTGAAATGTCGGGTTGGGAAAAGGAAGATGGGGAAAATGAATTTCCTGAAACTACCTGCCCTGGACAAGTGGATATACAATTTTGTTTTATCTGCCCTGTCGAGACCTTTTTAGCATCACTGGTGTACTGTTATTTTGTTTAATGATTTTTATATGAGGCAGGCTAACGCGGCATAAAATTTGTGCTTAAAAATTGTCCCTTGCACCGTTAGCAGACACACATATAGCACCTTTGTGCGATACATATATTTACCACAGATCTGTAAGTCCATAGTTATCATGTTGAAGCAGCCTTTGTCACTAAAGTCAAGTGCATATAAATTTTCAGTTGACAGATCCCCGCAATATATATTGGGGATAGTTCTATGGTATATCTTCGTCGATTATTAACCAAATTAAAAAAAATAACATCTTGTTCTATATGCACATATCTTCCGAGCCTATAAATGGCCCCCTTTCCGTGGCCTTGTAGGGGATGCGGTGGTGAGAGAAACACAGTAACTTCTAAAGCACACTGAGATCTAACATCCGAATCGATCATTTGACAAGAGATAAATGCTACGTGAAGCTGATTATTTCTGATGCATCAATAACTCTTGCAATATCAACGAACCTAAAACTTACTTCACGCATATTCCTGTTCCAGTACAGCATATGTACTAAGTAAAATAAAGCTTGGAAAACTTTTAATGCCAATTGTTAGCTTTCTAAATCTGGCAACCTGTATATAAATTGATTTATCTAACAGCTGGCAACAGGTCATAATGATAAGAGATTACCAAAATTGTTAATGTCACAGAATTCAATTTAGAGAATTTTGCGCAAGAGGTAGGTGAGATTGAATTGCACAATAATTTTTTTTTTTTTTTTTTTTTTTTTTTTTTTTTTGTAGATGTGTCGTCTGAATATAAGTTTACTTTATGACACGCAGTAATATTGTTAACATAAGAACAGCAACTCTTGAAAAGAAGCATTTAATCCTTGTAGAGTTATTCACCAGACAGAATCATTTGGTACAGAAAACTGGCTATCAAACGCACGCGTTTACACAAATACAAACTTCCAAAATACAGAACAAGAACTATCAGAGGACAGCTGTTATGTATATTTAACTTAATTGTTTATTTGTTACTTTTAATTTATTTTTTTTAATATTTCATTACATGCTGTTGTAATGTAACATTGTACGCTGGTCTTGACGTTTTCCAAAATCGAGTTCATTTCTGCTTGACGTAATTGACTTTTTAAAAAAATTTCATTTTGTGTAAACAGCTAAAAATAGCTAAACTATTCTCTCTGTGTATGGGTTTAATATCAGTATATAGAAATAAATATGTTTATTTGGGTCAGGGTTTGGAATTTACTGAGTGTAATCCAGGTCATAGTTTTGATTTTGTAAACACCAGGATCATTCTAGAAAGCTATTTTCGAGTAGGCAATATTTTGTTTTAGAAAATGCTATTTGTGACCTAAGCTCAAGTAGAGAACTATATAATCTTGTAATTGTGAGGACTTGGTCATTCGTGCTTTAAGTCTTAACACAATCAAGTTGTATTATATGTTGTGTATTTTTATTTATTTCGGGCTGGAATCTTTTTCTTCAAATTATTGAATTCAAGTGATTATTTTCTCTGGAAATACAAAAGTGCTCTGATAAAATTCTTGGATGATGAAATTCACTGGAATTTATACTGAATTCAAACCTGAAATTATATTACTGTGATTCAGCAAAAGACTGTTGACACATTAACACTATAAGTTATAACAGACACGTCATCGCCTTCAGTTTCTGGATTTCTTCGGGACTTGTAATGAGTTTTATTCAGAACTTTAAATTACTAGGACTTGTGTCTGTAATTCTTGGATTATTTTGCGATTTAATTCGCAATACTGTAAGTTCTTTTTTCTCATTTTCACTTTGTATTCTAGGGAAATAAATTATTTGTGAAATTTAACAAAGCTTGTTGTCTTTCACTCTTTTCTGTTACTTATTTTAAGAGTATAGACTCATAAAAGAAATTTGGGGGCTCGTTTGGGGTACGGATTTCGCTATAATATTTCAGAAAACTTTGTTTCTGAAATTGTGATTCAGTTTGTTTTGGAAATTTCTAAATCCCAGGTATTATTTCACATTTTAGAAATCTTTAGTGAAACCAACAAGCTTTTTACAGTGTCATCTAAAATGGAGATCTTTATTTCAAATCCTACCCATGAACAGTTAGAATTCTTGAAGAAAGATGAATTGCTTCAGCTTGACAGAAAATATGATCTTTCTGAGGCAATAGCTTCTCTTACGAAGCAAGAAATACAAATATTTTGGTCCATTATTTGGTGGAAAAGGGTGCTTTGGATAAAAGTGCTTTCGATTTGATTAGTAAGTCTGTATCAGACTCGGACATAAAAGTAAAGGAATTCAAATTAAAATACAAGATGGAATTAGAGTTAAGAAAGCTTGAGCTTCAGAAAGAGAAAGAAGAGAAAAAATGCAAATGCAGTTAGATAAAGAGGAAAGAGAGAGAGAGGAAAATGCAACTGGAGCAAGAGGACAGAGAGAGACAAACGCAGTTGCAGAAAGATGAAAACAAATGCAACTGGAGAAAGAAGAAAGAGAGAGGAAAATGCAATGAGAGAGAGAGAGAGAGAGAGAGAGAGAGAGAGCATTTCAGTTACAGAAAGAGGAGAAACAAATGCAAATGCAAAAATAAAAGGACGAAAGAGAATTGCAGAGAAAAAAAGAAAAGGAAGAAAGAGAATTGCAGAGAGAAAGAGAAAAGGAAGAAAGGGAATATCAGTTTAGATTAAAAGAATTAGAGCTGGCAAGTGAAAGCACATTCCCACTTTACATACAAATTCAAGTTTTGATGTTACTAAGAATATTAGATTAGTACCCCCTTTAAGAGAAAAAGAAGTAGATAAAAATTTTCCTCATTTAAAAAAAAATTGATGAAAATTCGAAATGGCGAAGAGAGCATTGGATTTTATTATTACAAAGTGCATTTTTAGGCAAAACCCGGGACATCTATGCTTCCTTGCCAGCACAACAAGGTGCTGACTATGATCTGGTTAAGGAATGCATCTTAAACGGTTACGAGTTAGTCCCTGAGGCTTATCAGCAAAATTTCAGGAACTATAAAAAAGAAGCTGTACAAACACATGTCGGATTTGCAAGAGAAAAAGAGCAGTTATGTGATAGGTGGTGCTAGCAAATAAAGTTGATCAAGGTTACGAAAATATCAGACAACTCGTATTACTTGAAGAGTTCAAGAACTGTGTCCATAGTGATGTTAAGACTTATCTTGATGAGCATAAGGTCGAATCTTTAGGAAATGCTGATCGTACTGCTGACGAGTATTCCTTAGATCATAAAGTTTCTTTTGTCAGTAAGTTTTCCTTTCAGCAGTCTTGTGTTAAAAAAGTGTTTCAGCCTAATACGAGCCCTTCCAAATCTCAATCTGGCACAACTTTAGAAATCAAGTTTCTGATAAGATTGATAAGAAGTCCTTATATCTTCCTACGTGTACCTATTGCAAGAAGAAAGGACGCGTTATTTCTGGTTGCTACAAACTGAAAAATAAGCAACAGAATGAAGACAGACCCTTTCCAAATGCTCTTATTTCTAAGAGGTCATGGTCACGGTCATTTACTGAAAGCAATACATTTGTTGGGTCTAATAAACCCCAGTCTGATTTTATTATGGAGAATTATGAACTATTTATGTCGAAGGGTTCTATATCACTCATGGGTGATTCGGCCAATTGTATCCCTATTACAATTTTAAGGGACACAGGAGCTTCTCAGAGTCTTTTGTTAGGTACTTTGCTTTTTTTATGAGAAGTCTTCTTCTAATGAGAGTAATCTTATTCAGGGAGTAGAGCGTGGCTTTGTTAATGTTACTCTCCACTGTGTAAATTTGTCATCAGACTTAGCCACAGGACCCGTGACAGTCGGAATAATGTTTTCTTTACCCATTGAGTGCATTCATTTATTACTAGGCAATGACCTAGCTGGAGATAAGGTTGTGGTTAATCCACTAGTAACTGAAAAGCCTTGTTTGGATCAGAAAGTAGATCATATTGAAAAAGAAAGTCTTGATTTATACCCAGCTTGTATTGTTACGTGTAGGCTCGTACAAAAATAACAAGAGAAAAGAGTGAAGCCAACAAGCTTTGTAAATTTTAAAAAAAATAATTTATTTCCCTAGAAAACAATGTAAAAATTGAAAATAGGACTTACGGTTTGTGAATATAATCCAAAATTTAATCCTAAGATTGAAAAATATAAGTCCTATCACTAAACAGTTCTAATAGAATCCGGGTTCGAATCTCGATGAAATTCCAATATGGAGGCGATGACTTCAGATTAGGTCGTTGTACTGGTGATAACAGATCCTCGATTTAATCACAGTTATAATGTTTCCCTTAACACCAGAAAAAATTTCCACTGAATTTCTTTCTCCTAGAACTTTTATAAAAAAAGTACACTTGTTTAGTTTTCTAGAGAGTAAATTATTAAATTCCAAAATATAAAAAAAAACTTTAGAACAACCCAGCATCAACAATATAAAACACCTTGTACCCTCAAGGCGTCAAGAATACGACAGCTTGGAAAGCTCTCGGAATGAGTATTAAACCCACCTAAACATCATCCCATTCCCGCGTGATGGGTCACGTGGTCTCAACACTTGAACAACGCAATTAAAAAAAAATGCCAGTTGTCACGTAGCTAGAATAGCATATCTAAGAACCAAATTCTCACATTGAAAATATATTTAAAAAAAGAAAGACTGTTTACAGTCCAGCTAACATGCGGGCCGAAATGACCTTGGAAATAGCCAATCGTTATCACTCAATGTTTACAAAATCTATGAGCTAAAAATAGCGCTGAAGCAACGTTAAGATCTAATCGGGTCAAGCCAATTTTCGGAAAAGAGATTCAAATCCAATGAAAATTATCATTACAATAAAATATAATGAAACAAAACTAAAATAAAGAGAATTTAAAACTAACACACAAGCAATTTAATTACATATACGTAACAGTATATTTACTACAGCTATGGCAAGAAAGCTCTTGATAATGATGTTGATCAGGTAAGTATTCCTTTAGCTGACACGTGTATTGGTCAGGCTTTTGATGAGGTCACTATTGTTCATCGTTTGGACCAATCAAAGGGTATTGATCACAGTGATTATCTCTTAACTATTCATTCTTTTTATTCCAATGAGGGTGACAAATGACAATCACTTGTCGTCGAACAGGAAAAAGATCATGAGATCTGTTTGTTTCAGAGGGCCATTAGTGAAACTGAAGCTACTGAAGTACCTGTCTGTTATTTCGGTAAACACGGGATTCTTATGAGAAAAAGGAGACCACCTGAGGTACCTGCTGATGATGAGTGGTCAGTGAACAACGCAGTTGTGGTTCCAAAATCGTACAGACAGGAAATTCTTAGTCTGGCCCATGAAACTCCTTTGGATGGTCATTTATGGATTAATAAGACTTATCACAAGATCTTAAATCACTTCTATTGGCCAAAAATTAAAAGATATGTTTGTAAATACTGCAGATCTTGTCACACTTGTCAAATGGTAGGAACACCTAATCAGAAGATACCTAAGGCTCATCGGCAACCTATTCCTGCATTTAACGAACCATTTAGCAGAATAATTGTAGATTGTATCGGTCCCTTACCTAAGACGAAGTCAGGCAACCAATACTTGTTGACCATAATGTGCGCGACAACAAGATTCCCAGAGGCAATTCCTTTGAGGAATATTAAAACTAAAACAATACTAAAATCTTTGATAAAGGCTTTAAACTAAACTTGGCCTTCCCAAATCTGTCCAATCCGATCAAGGGTCAAATTTTATGTCTGGAATTTTCCAGCAAGTTATGTACGAATTAGGCATTCAACAATTCAAGTCTTCTGCCTATCACCGTGTGAGCCAAAAGGCTTTAGAAATATTTCATCAGACTTTGAAAAATATGATTTGGTCATATTGTTTTGATACGGGTAAAGATTGGGATGAAGGCGCTCATTTACTATTGTTTGCTGTTAGCGAATCAGTTCGAGAATCTTTATGATTCAGTCCCTTTGAACTAGTTTTTAGGCCTACTGTGCGTGAACCATTGAAGTTGTTGAAAGAGAAACTTCTTTCTAATGAAGAAACCGAAATTGAAAATAATCTTCTCGATTATATTGCCAATTGTAAGTATAAGTTGACAAAGGCTTGTGAGGTTGCAAGAACTAATTTGCACTCTACTCAGTCAAAAATGAAATTAAGGTATGATAAAAATACAAAGGAAAGGAGTTTTCAGCCTGGTTATAGAGTTCAGGCTCTCTTGTCCGTACCATAAAATCCCTTGCAGGCCAAGTATTATGGTCCTTACACAGTTGAAAAGAAAGTAAATGATTTAAATTATATCATCCATACTCCTGGGAGGCGAAAACAAAAACAACTTTGTCATATAAATATGTTAAAAGAGTATGTTGAGAAAAATAGCCAGGTTAATCATGCAATTAATTTAGTTGTACCTGTACCACTCAGTGAGGATTTAAGCGATGGAATGCAATCGGATTGTATTGATTTTAGAATAACAAAGGTTCGAAAAAAAATTCAGAAATTATGAATAATCTGGACCAGAAATTTTTACATCTGCAGCAGCAAGAAAATAATGAATTAAAACAGTTATTACTTGACTATGAGACCTTATTTCCAGATGTTCCCACAAGAACAAATAAAATCTACCATGACGTTGAGATTGTAAATTCCACACCTGTGAAACAACACCCGTACTGGATGAACCCTCTCAAACAGGAATTTTGACAAAAGAAATTCAGTATTTACTGTAGAATGATTTCATATAGCCGAATAAAAGTGACTGGAGTTCACATGTATACTTGTTCCGAAACCAGATAATACTTTCCGCATGTGCACTGATTGTAGAAAGGGGAACAGTGTGACTAAAACAGATTCATTTCCATTACCAAGAACTGATAACTGCATTGATAAAATTGGAAGTGCAAAGTATGTCACCAAATTTGAGCTTCGCAAAAGATTTTGGCAAATTCCACTGACGGAAAGGGCAAAGGAAATTTCGGCATTCGTAACTCCAGATGGACTTTATCAATATAAAGTAATGCCGTTTGGGATGAAAGGTTAGCCTAGTACGTTTCAACTTTTAAAGAACATGATTACATCTGGTCTAGATAACTGTGACGCTTACATCAATGATGTCATCATCTACAATGACACCTGGAAAGATCATTTAGCGACAGACTCACTGATGCAATTTTGACAATCAATTTATCCAAAAGTGAGTTCTGCCGTGCTTGTGTAGCATTTCTAGGACATATTGTGGGATATGGACAAGTTAAACATATCGATGCTAAGGTCAAGGTTATCTCTGAATTCCATGTGCCTATCAGTAAGAAACAACTGATTTGATTGTTGGGTATGGCTGGATACTATCGGAAATTTTGTTCCAGTTGTTCCATAATTGCTGAGCCCCTGACAAAATTATTGAGCAAGAAATCCAAATTTCATTGGTCTGAAAAATGTCAGGAGGCTTTTGATAAGTTAAAGGACGTACTTAAGAGTGCACTAGTTCTTACAGCTCCAAATTTCAGTCAATCATTTAAACTGCCTGTTGATGCAAGTGATGGTGGTGTTGGAGCAGTATTGATTCGAGAAGACAAAAATTGTGTAGATCATCCAGTGTGCTATTTTCTAACAAATTAAATAAGCACCAGAGAAATTATTCCACAATCAAGCACGAATGTCTTGCTTTGATATTGGCATTACAACATTTTGAAGTCTACAATAGTTCAGCTACTTCTGCGATTATTGTGTTTAGTGATCACAGCCCCTTACTTTCATCGGCAGGATGAAAATAAAAAATCAGAGATTATTAAGGTAGACTTTGATGTTGCAGGAATATAATGTTGACATCAGGCACATTAAAGGAAAAGACAATTTAATAGCAGATGCACTTTCACGTGTATAGAAATATATTGTTTCATGTATACTTTGTGACATTCATAAGATTTCATCTGATGTATTTTTTACCACATGTATATTTGACTTATAATAAAAAGAAAGCTTTACTGTGTACATCTTTCTTTTTATTTATGAGGGTAAGTGTTATGTATATTTAATTGTATTGTTTATTTGTTAGTTTAAAAAAAAATGTTTTTATTTCGTTACATGCTATTGCAATGTAACATTGTATGCTGTGCTTGACCTTGTCCAACAATGAGTTCATTTCTGTTTGACCTGACTGACTTTCTTTTTTGCATAGCTAAATTATTCTCTCTGTGTATCGGCGTAATATGAGGGTCATTATTAATAAAATAAGTAAATATGTTTATTTGGGTCTAAGTTTTGGAATTTCCTGCGAGTAATTCAGTTTATGGTTTTGATTTTGTAAACATCAGGATCATTCTAGAAAGTTATTTTCCATTAGGTAATTTTGTTATATAGAAACTGCAATTTGTGACCTAAGGTCAAGTAGAGAACTATATACTCTTATAACTGTGAGGACCTGGTCATTCGTGCTTTAAGTCTTAACACACTCAAGTTGTATTATATGTTGTGACCAGTATTTTTATTTATTTCGGCCTAGAATCTTTTTCTTCAAATTATTGAATTCAAGTGATTATTTTCTCTGGAAATACAAAAGTGCTCTGGTAAAATTCTTGGAGAATGACATTCACTGGAACTCAAACCTGGAATTATATTACTGTGATTCAACAAAAGAGTGTTGACACATCAACAATCTATAAGCTATAACAGACACGTCATCGCTTTCAGTTTTTGAATTACTTCGGGACTTGTACTGAGTTTAAGTCGGGACTTTAAACTACTAGGACTTGTGTCTGTAATTCTTGGATTATTTTGGGATTTAATTCGCAATACCGTAAGTTCTTTTTTTCTCATTTTGCTTTGTATTCTAGGGAAATACCTTTTTATTAAATATTACAAAGCTTTCACTCTTTTCTGTTACTTATTTTAAGAGCATAGACTCATAACACAGCATAGCTTGATTGTACACCAATACATATCAGTAGACTAGATACAGGCAAAAAGATGCCATAGCTTGCTATACAGTTATTTTTAACATTTTTTGGTAATAAGGGTCTAGCAATATAAAACCTTGCTGACATGATAGTTTGCCGTTTGTGGCAGAAGTAACTATTCATTTGGTATTGGAATTTCAGGAAATAGTAGAAAAGGATAAATGGAGCAATAAGGCACAAACAAAGTACTCCCTATTCAGGGATTTACACTATAAACGGGGCAATACCATCTACTATTTATTTTGGGATTTATATGGTAAATGGGGCAATACAGCAAAAACAAAGTACTCTCCATTTAGCGATTTACACCAAAGCACGATACGGCATAAACAAAGTACTCTCTTTAGAGATTTTCATAATAAATGCGGCAATACAGCAAAAACAAAGTACTCTCTATTTAGCGATTTACACCATGGCACGATACGGCATAAACAAAGTACTCTCTATTTAGCGATTTACACGATAACTACTAACCATGATCAATAAACAAACTGCTATATACACGAGAGTCAACAATGCATAATACACTGATCCCAAGGAAACAATTCTGAGAAGAGTTAAAGTCAAATAAAATGATAATGAAAGAACACCATCCAGGTAAATATAATACTATACAACAGTGCATAATACACTGATCCCAAGGAAACAATTCTGAGAAGAGTTAAAGTCAAATAAAATGATAATGAAAGAACACCATCCAGGTAAATATAATAATATACAACAATGCATAATACACTGATCCCAAGGAAACAATTCTGAGAAGAGCTAAAGTCAAATAAAATGATAATGAAAGAACGCCATCCAGGTAAATATAATAATATACAACATTCCCAGTTTTTAATTTGCTAAATCAGATTCATGAACTTGATAAATGCAAATTTGATGTCTGGCTTTGAAAATTATTTGAGAATTAATTTGTGAAATGGTCATAAAAATGTTAATATAATGAGTATTTTTGACTGATAGCTCATCCGAGAGACAACTCTGCACTATCAGTAAAGTAAACCCCGCTTTAATGGACAGCTCTATATAAAGGACATATGCCCATAAAGGATATTTATAAACCCTTTAAGGTTACCTAAACATTTCATCCGTACAAAAAGGACAATATTTATTAATCCCTTCAGTTTACCTACATATTTAACATATATAAAGAACACCTGTCCCTAGAGGACAACGTTTATAGACCTTTCACAACTTACCTAATATTTCTTATGTATACATGGAACATCTGTCCATAAAGGAAAACTCTTAAGTTTTCTTGAATAAAAACTTGATGCAACAGTATCCTTCACTTAAATCTTCATTAAAAGTCAGAGAAAGCTAGTGGGAAAATGGTGGTACCAACTAGTGTAGTTTTGGGATATATTTGATATATTTCTAGTAATGTAAACCTTGGGGTATTAAGGTTTCGGTACACTTCAGGTGTTACTCTTGCTGTATCTGCAGATATAATGAAAGGGGAACCACCAATCTGAAATATGATGCTTAGGTTTATCACCTTTTGGTGTACATATAATAACTCCTTCTTTCTGAGTGTAAGATAGTTCACCCCAAGCATGTACCCAAAATTAATGGTCCTCACTAGAAACTGGCCAATATCTTTATTACAAAGGTATAAAAATCTACTGTGAATCCATCAGATCCTGTGCTTATTTTGTTAGGCATATTTTGTAGAACATTGCAGCTTCTGTTTATGATACGGAACCATTTAAGGAATATTTCTGTAAATCATTCAGTCCACGAATGTTTGGGTAATCTAGTAGCATTTCGAGATTGACAGGATCAACTTCTCGCATTTTATAGAAATTTAAATAAAATATTTTTTCATCATCCAAAATTTGTTGATGGCTGCCTCTGAAGGAACCATTGCTTTTAAAAACGGGTGGCATCATTTTACTTATATTATAACTTCTACTTCCTTATTGCAAAAATAGGAAAAGGTACCATTTATACTAACCTACCATCCAGACAACCCCAAAGTGGGTAAAATCATCGGGAAACACTGGCCCATCGTGGAATCGTCGGATGCACTAAAGTTAATCCTCCCAAACAAACCTTTGGTAGCCTACCGGAGACCAAAAACGTCAAGGACATCCTAGTCAGAGCGAAGTTAACGCCAATCACTAATCAAGACCACCCTAGTCAATCTGGCCCCTGTGGCGATAAAAGATGCAAAACCTGTCAACATATGATAGAGACCAGGATATTTTCTATCGTAGTGACTAGAGAAAAACTAACCATACATGGTCCAAAAAAAACGTGCAAAACAGAATGTAATTTATCTCATCACATGTAAGATCTGTAGCCTTCAGTATGTCGGAGAAACTGAAAAGCTAGACAAAAGGATCAACCTTCATAGATCTGACTGGATGACAAAGATGATGTACAGAAGCTCGGTCGCAGAACACTTCTCCTCCCCTGCCCACGCTTCCAGTGATATAACACTTATTGCAATTGCTAACAACCCCAACTGGAGTTCCGAAACCAAGAAAGAAAAGGAATCTTACTGGATACGCAGCTTTAGAACATTGAAACCAAGCGGTTTAAACCAAGAAGACTAGAAAAAGACAGCCATGCACAAATAAAACTATCTTTTGCAGCCGACACATTTTCCTTTTGAAAAATTCTCTAAATTTGCTTAATAGCCTACAATTACGACTATAACAATGAAATATCCGGGATGTAATTTGTGCTTACATAAATGTACACAAAATAACAGATGTCGTTATGGCTCATCGATTTCTACGTTAATACAAATATTTCCCAGTATCCGCAACAAGTTGATATAAACTAGCTGAAACATAATACATTTAAATGTTTAATTCCTGTAGAAACAGCCATGTAAAGTTTTGCAAATACTACGGTTTTCTGTTTTATTTGTTTGTCTTGTCTATGTTTTGTATATGCCTTTGAAAAGATTCATTAAGAGTTGAAAGCGCTCAGGCTAGTTAGATACTAGTTTTACACTGTTCGTTGTCAGTTTATTGCATTTATCTTAATCAATCCCTGACACGCGTGATCCCTTGCTGGATCCAGTGCACTTGAAAGGACTGTTATTCGCCATGTGATTTGTATTCTTTATATATATATATATATATATATATATATATATATATATATATATATATCTCTCACTATGGATATATTTTGCGAATTAACATGTTTATTTCATTTGCATAGATCTGCATCATTATGCACCTGAAGCAGACTGTTGTCTGACCTAATGGCTAAACTCTTCGGTGTCCTTTTTTAGCTTCCCTCTGTCGTATGTCTTTGGACGGGGACAGAAACTCAAACCCTTCGATGTAAGTTTTATTTCTGCCTCGGTAAGTTCTAACTTTGAGATGTTGACCACTGTTTTAGTAACAGCTGAATTAATGTAAAGTTTTGATGCCAATTTTTCGCGACTAATGTTCTTAAGACGATCCATGAAATTTTGTATAAAATACTCCGATAGCCCTAATTAAAAAAAGATGAAAATGTGTCAGTGTTACCGACCCTTCGATTAACCCAAACTTCATACAATCCTAATCTAAATAACTTTTTAAATAAAAGAATGACGTCAACATTATATTGTGCATGTTTTCTTCTTAATAGGAGGAGATACGAAGGTATGCTTATCGAAGACAAATCCCTTAACATGAATTTTCTCGGGTGAGTATATTTTAATATCTCCCCCAAACAAGGGCACTACATTGTTTATTATACCGAATCCAAAGGAACAATGCGAGGAAGACACGAAGTCATGCTCGCCGACACGTGATATGTGCGCCGTTCATTGACACTATTACAAGGTATAACATTATCCTGCATTATGTCTTTTCAACATTTACATTTTATACCCATTGTTGGACGGTACATTGCTATGTATTCATATGTTTGTGAACCTCACAATATCCTCGATAAGCGTCTGATAAGTGAATATGGAAGACCCATTGTTGCATGATAAGACATTACATCAAAATGACTGTGTAGCAGGCATAAATGCCCGACCCCCTAATATAGTGGAATGTGATGACTCATTTAAATCGTCTAGCCCAACGGCCTCTTGCATGGAAGTAATGGAAGAGAGTTTGTGGATACTTTCACAGAAAATGCTGACTCAGTACTTGTTTTCCTCCGAATGAGAATTGTATGGTTATAGCACAGTGACCCCAAAGGAGACACGACAGATTGTTGTTCGATTACTAATTAATTTTAATAGCTTTAAGGTTCTGTGTGGCTCCCATCCCCTAGCTTCCTTTAAGCTTCAACGAAGAGTCGTAGGGTTACTTCTGACATTAACAAAAATTAATCAGAAACCTTAATGTCCCTTGATGCGTATCAAATTCCGGCACAATGACACGTGAAGTATTATCAATGTATAACCTATTCTTAATCATTATTCCTTCAATTTGTTCCCTGAAAAACATTGAAATATAGGTAGCTGGGTAACTACATTTACACTGCTACCTTCTTGGAAAGTCTTTCCGTGAATTATTTTACAAAATTTTACTTTGAATAAACTTGTATAACTCCACCCACCCCCACCCCCTTCTTCGTATGATTTTAACTGAGATTTTTTCATTGCTAACTGTCAAGCATTTGACTGTGGTGTTTTCATTTCTGCAATGAGTAAATATTATACTGAAATGAAGCTTTGCTAATCTTTTATATAAATATTGCATATGCTGTCTCAGTGTTAACAGTGTTTAAATAAATATTTGACCAATGTGAGGATTAAGCAATTTTAATGAATATGCAAGCTCATGTAGTCAATAAATTATCTTCTTATTTTTGTTTCCACTCAGTTACAGATAAATATGGAGACCATGCATGCACATATTAATTTATTTTGTTATAACTAAACATATTTTAATTTAACGAAATATTATTTCGTCATTCATTTCGAAATATTTCTTTTAAAGCAAATAATATTCGATAAAACAAAATATCGTTTCGTTATTTCGATTTTTTTTTCATCGTTTAAACGAAATATTATTTGACTATTTCGAAATTGGACTTTAAATAAATAATATTTTCTTCTATGTAATAGATGATCTTTATAATCTTCTTCTGATGCCCCAAAAGTAATCTTTTGAGGAGAAAAAAAAAAATCCACCAGTTGCTGGAAAGATTCAGCTTACATTTCTATATTTCTCCATCTCTATGTCTCTTTCTACATGTGTTTATTTCCCCCGTTCTGCTTATCGAACTCATCTATGGCTCCTACCTTGAAGTCGTCAACATTATATTTTTGTTTATAAATAAAGCACCGCTAGAAAGAAAAATTAATTTTTCGGGCCATATTTTTTTAGAGAAACGATTACTTTATCTAAATCGCCACTACAAACACAATGAAACTTGTTTATTACGTGTTGTACCAATTACTGAAATATAATTGACAGAAGTCTTTATTGAATCCTAAAAGGTTAGCAATAGAATTTAATATAGGATAAGCTCGGGACTTAAAAGGTATCTGCAGTGCATATTGTATGCTCTCTCTCTCTTTCTCTCTCTCTCTCTCTCTCTCTCTCTCTCTCTCTCTCTCAGCATTTCAGACGAGGGAAATATGAAAGAACGGACGCCAGCTTGTCAGACAGATGCGAATGGGGGCAAAAGTTATCTGTTTATGTATATTCATACAACATGGGCATGAAGTTCGTTCTATTTCTGTCTACAGAATCGAGCTAACTTTCAGATATAGAATATTTTAAGTGCTGAAAAATAAGGAGTAACGAAGCATTCTTCATCGCTGTTTTACTGGGTGCTAACATCGTTTGCTTTAATTTTCAAAGATGGTTTCTGTAGTTTGACACATTATAAAAAGAAGTGTGTTCTCATTTTAGTGTATTTATGTTGGTTTTCGAAGCAGTTATATAACTGGTTCCTTGCATTATGTTTAATGTTCGATTCCATTGACTTAAGAGCACCGTATTGTAAAAGTAATATTTCATAATTATGTTAAAGACAAACAATTTTAAAAGCAGAACGTTCTTTTCCTGGAAATTAGTATCATTTATTTTCTTATCTTTTGTATAGAGAGTGCTTCATGTCGCCTGGCTGAGAAGAAACTTTCACAGCATACATTCAAGAGTCGTTGTTTTGCTATATCTGGAGATAAGAATCTGAAATAGACAAATTCGGAGATAATTGTACTGGTTGTTTTGCTTTATTGACGTCCTTTGATATTTCTACAACATCACCTAATTCCCTACCTACCAGTTCTCCTATATCCATGTACAGTCACTGCTTTTCCCTTTTACCACTAATGCTGTAAATCATGTGTAATCTTGTTTTAAACAGTTTGGAATTGACATCTGAATCCGAACCGAAAGGGCAACAAATACATTAATTCGCTCTGCGGTAGAATTAAACCTACATAGGAGCCAAAAGTGCTAGTACACTACCAAACGGAAACTAATGTAATATTGCTAACGCAACCACATTTCTTCATAAAGCCAGCATAAAAACATCGCCGTTAATGTGCTGTATTTTAATACGGCCCGTACATAGGTAGCCATGGATCGGGGAGCCATCCCAAGGACAACCTTACATTTTTTTACATATGTC
>JAECUM010021904.1:0-86188 GCA_016617855.1 Megalonaias nervosa | reverse complement strand
TATTCCTTTACTTAATATTCCTCTTAGTCTCCAAACGAATACTATTTTAAATGTTTTATAACAGCTTGAACGTGTTTATAAGTCTCCTTATCTATTTCCTGTTCATCTGAGGTTTGAATAAAATAGACCATCTTGTTTTGTTGTTAGTTTGATTTCATTACACCTTGTAAGACACCAGTGATCAGGTACAGGCAAATGTCTTTTCTCGAGTATGATGGTTGCATGTTAATAAAATATGTTCTTGTTTCTATAAATGTATCATCGTTAAAAAATGTTTTGCAATTTTATCTAGGGATTGACCCTACACCGATTACAACCTAAAAGGCCTTATTGTTCTTTTAGCCAAAAACTAAGAGGAAGCAGCAATCCTCTGTTTCAGATCTTGGTACCTTTGTTCCAAGTAAGAATTTAACCATTTTTATTGTGGTACTATGTTCTGTTTTATTAAGTATTCTGGGTGAATTTTACTTTGAATGATAAAACAATGTGCCTTTTTTACATTTTTTTTTAAAGTTTTTTTTTTTCTTCCACAATTGCAAGTAATTATTTTAGGTTGTTGTTTCCTAATTGTGTCATTTCCTCCACTATAATACCAGCTTGATGTAATAATATGTACATAACTTGCTGCATCTTTTGTATTGTGTTTTTCGACGTTCCATTGGTCAAAAGAATTATATTCCTCACAATAACAACATGTAACATTCTCTTCCTTTTGCAGTAGTTAATTTTTTAACTGACTCTACGTTGATTCTTTACCTCTTAAATCATTATTCCGATTCACACCATTTAAACTTGTAAAGTAATCAGTCATTTTATTTAGTTTCGTCTGTTCATGCTAATTAAAACTGGTAACATTCGAATCCTATTTTCCTCGACAATACTGGTAACCCCCTTTCCTGAAGCTATCATTATCTGCTTGCAGCTGGTCAGAACTATCCAATACATTTGGTCGTGATAATGAAATTGTGTTTTCATCTGCAATTTTGGTGCAATACCAGCATATGTTTTGAAACCTTTCAAGTGATATCTTTCAGCAAACAATATGTCAGAATATATTTGCTTCAGAATAATTTGTTCTCTGCATTATGGAGTTAGCAATTTTATTGATGAAGCTTCGCATTTTATATGATCTGTTTGTTTTAACAATGTGACAATTTCATCGCGCACCAAACTGTTAAAGGAATCATTGTACCAGTTCCGTTTTAGTAACATACATTTGTACCTTCATTTGATCGTTTTCATTTTATTTTCAAACTTTAACACGTATTCTTGTTTTTATCGTATAGAGATAACTCCTTCACGTAAACAATTTCCTCAGTCTCACTTCCCAGTAAAAATCTTCCAATTTAGACACAACAGTGTCACTCAGAATTACTTGCCTGATTGCAGAAAATCAATCTCTTTAATTTGAGTTTGTAGGCTTAAGGCCCGGAGCTCCGGAATTAAGTCAAACTAAGGTATTTGCCACCTGTTCCCACAGGTATTACGATGTGCCAGAAGCTAGATTAAATTGTAATTTGAATCGGCTTTAACTGATACCCTTGGCACCAATCTGGTGGCATACTTGCAACGAACTGACGAGATCAAACAGATGTAAGCAATTAATAAATCATGTTACACTTATGGTGGGTCTCCAGCATGAAATTGTCTCGTATTGAAGTTAGAAATCTGATTCTCCACCACTAGACTATTGGTCTTGGAAACTATTTTAAAAAGAAGAAAATATTAAATAAATTAATTAAAGTAGATAAATAGTTACATTTTGTGAATAACTCATGGTATCTGTATTCAATTATTAATTGATTATGTTAGTTGTAAATTGTCATAAAATAAGTTTTGGCATCGAGTTCTAAATTATCACACAGCCAGACCAATCGACATTAGAAATTAACATAAAACATGCATGTTGTAAATTCGTATTTATTACGTCATATATTTATTTAATGCTGTTAACTAAAGCTATTAAGTCATAAAAATTGTGTCATAAAATAAAAAAAATAAAAAATTAATAACTCATTACTTAAAATAAACAAGTTGCTGTTGTTATAGTTATTATACTCATAAATATAGTCTGTTTATCGATGCTTATGACGTAAATGGTGTGCGAATGTTGTTGCTCCGCTTCTTGGTTACCAGATAGCTTCATTCATTCATCGCATAGCCTGTGGCATTAGTGGGTATTATTTCTTTGACGAAATTTTGAATGTTTTTTTGATTATATAGAATGCTTTATCAGTATAAAGTTACAAAAATAGCTGGCACAGCGGTTAGGATAAATGCTTTCACTAAAAATACATTTTCTTATTTTTAATGATTCGCTGCAATTGTTATAGAGAGATATTTAGGATTGGAAGTTGACAGTTGACCTTCTAGAAGTCAGATTTATTTTCAAAACTGATATGAAAGGACTGAATTTGGTGTGATTAAAATTTAAGTCGTGATGACATATGAGGGTATGACTAGGAAAAACTTGGTTGCAAATTACCTACTGTCGTCTTGCATGTTCTCTTCTTCTCAAATATAATGTTTAATACTATGATCATGATCAGTAGAAGTAAGCATATTTATCGTGGTCTGCGTCAAGGACATTTCGTTTAACATGTTATTTATTACAATGCTAGTAACAGACCTTCTAATTATAACCAATATTTTTCTCGATATGAAATTTTGGCCCTCATACCTCAGCCGGGTTATGTTTTAATTTTGTTTATATAATCTTGCTGACTGGAAAACGTATTTATTCATGTTATAACATCTGGGCAGTAATCATTTATATTGTTCTAGTCAGAGGTTGAATTGGGTGAAATTATTATTCTCTGGAAATACAAAGTGCTCTATAATATTCTTGGAAAGAGACAATAACTGGGAATAATAGTGAATTCAAACAAGGAAACCTCGAATTATATTAAGGTGATTCAACAAAAGGCTGTTATCACATCAGTACAATTAATACAATTCAATTCATTGGCACATTAGTACATTAGAGACTACCGGTCACTACAGCACATCAACACCTTCAGCGTTGGAAATTATTTCGAATACTACTAAAGATTATTCAGATCTGTATTCATTAGGACATGTGTAAGCAATTCTAAGATTATTTGGGATTTAATTCGCAATACCGTAAGTTCTTTTTTTTATTATATCTTCACCTTGTATTATAGGGAAATAAATTATTTGCTGAATTGTACAAACGTTATTGCTTATCACTCTTTTCTATTACTTATTTTAAGACCATAAAGTCGTAATAGAAAAATGGAGGCTCGTGTAGGGATACGAGTTTCTCTAAAATATTTGAGAAGCCTTTGCTTTTGATATTTAAATTCGTTTCGGAATTTTCTAAATCTCATGTATTATTTTACATATTTGAGAAATCTGTAGCGAAACCAACACGCTTTGACTGTCGTCTGAAGTTGAGAATTTTATTTTAAATCCTACGCAGGAAAGGTTAGAGTCCTTGAAAAAGGATGAATTACTCCAGCTTGTCAGAGAATATGATCTTTCTGAGGCGAATACTTCTTTAACGAAGCAAGAAATAAAACTATTTTGGATGGTACGAACGAATTTTTTTAGAGATAAATGAACTTTGGGTTTGATTAGTAAGTCCCCGTCTGGCTCTAAATTAAGCTTTAGCTTCAAAAAGAGGAGAGAGAGAGAGAGAGAGAGAGAGAGAGAGAGAGAGAGAGAGAGAAGAATAACAAACGCTGTGAGGTCAAGGTCACAGTCGTGCATTGAAAGCAATACATTTTTGGGGCAAACAAACAACAGTATCATTTTATTATGAAGAATTGTGAACTATTCATGTGGAAAGGTTCTATATCACTTATTCGGCCAATCCTACCCTTCTCAGAGTCTTTTATTATCAGGTAATTTGCTTTTGTCTGAGAAGTCCTCTTCTTCTGAAAGTGTTCTTGTTCAGGGAGTAGAGTGCGGTTTAATTCCAATTCCTCTCCATAATGTTATTTAACATCAGACTTAGTTTCTGGACCACTGACTGTCGGAGCTTCGAATTCTTTGCCCATTTAGGGTGTTCGTTTATTACTAGGCAATGGTGCAGCTGGAGATAAGGTCGTGGTTACACTTGTAACTGGCAAATCTTCAAAACTTTATTCATTAAGAATAGTGTTAGTAATTCTATGATTATTTGGGATTAAATTCGCAATACCGTAAGTTCACTTTTTTTTTACATTTTCTCTTTGTGTTATAGGGATATACATTATTTCTTGAATTTTACAAAGCTTTTTGCTTCTCACTCTTTTCTATCACTCCTTTTAAGACTATAGATTCATGATATAAAACTATAGACCCGTGTACAGTATACGAATTTCTCTGAAATATTTAAGACAACTCTGCTCTTTTTTCTCAGTTAAGTTTTGTTCTGTTTTTGTCTCCTTTGCTCCTGCCACGATTTATACACACAAACCTTGTCTGATGCTTTAATAATGTTCCGACTGCACTGACGTTATTTTCTCTGTCAACGTGCGAGTAATGTTAAATTTAATAACGGTGTCCATCTCTCTAACAATATTGTGCTCTTTGCAATCAACAAATTATTGGCTGCACTCTGCTCGCTAATTGCTACTAACTGCTTCTTATAATAGATTACATTGACCAAATTTTCACACTTTAATCATTATGTTTGATTTTGGATGGCCGTGCATCAGCGATAAGGCGACATGTCTCATTACGGGATTGTTTTGATTCTATTATTATATCCATATAACGTGAGTTAGGTTTGAACGGGCCTGTGCCACATTCTGCTGTAATAATGGAATGAAATTCAGTGTTACGAAGAGATAAACAGACTTATCGCGGAGGCTTGTTTGCCTAATAAATTCTGCTGCGAATAGATCAATACAATGAAATTGTCAGATCTCCCAGCGCTGCTTGAAGTATGGAAGGTAAAAGACGAATAATAGATGCTAAATGTACTAAATGGAAAGAATAATGCATATAGACAGAAAGCAAATGAATACATCACAACATGTTGAATTATTTTTTCGAATGAATTTATCAGATTTCCACCGCTGCATGAAGTAACAAATTAGCCTTGAATACTGCCAACGAAAGCCCTTGGAACGATATTTTAATTTTTGAAAGTCGCCCGAATCTCTCAACCAATTATTTCCATTTATCTAAAATGTCTAATTGACTATATATATATATATATATATATATATATATATATATATATATATATATATATATATATATATATATATATATATCGAGAGAGAGAGAGAGAGAGAGAGAGAGAGAGAGAGAGAGAGAGAGGAAGTAAACTAAAAGTAAACTAACTTTGATGCCAAGATATGTTTGCCCGCCAATTCATTGGCGCTAAGAGCATGAAAAGACAAAAGGAAAGTTGATTAGTAAATATTTAGAAGATAGACGAAAAAGATATAATCAACTAGAATAAAATCAGTAGAATTAAATTACTGTTCATTTACAAATGATCAACTTATTTTCCGTGTCGTCCGATGGGTTTACTGATATTTAAAGATACATTTATTCAAGCTCATCGCAGAAACTAATACCATGTCTTAAACCAAGATACATCCCGATTTTGTATGCTTCTAAGTTTTGTCTTACGCGCATTTCTTTGTTACGGTGTTGAAATCTCAAGCACAAGTGAAAGCTGTGAATCAATTCTGATATTGAAATTTAATGCTCTAACATTTTTTGTTGTGGTTGCGAATTGCCTTATCACTAGACTTCATGTTATACGGTAGGATATGACATGATTTACGAGTCCACTTATCACTAGACTTCATGTTATACGGTAGGATATGACATGATTTACGAGTCCACTTATCACTAGACTTCATGTTATACGGTAGGATATGACATGATTTACGAGTCAACTTATCACTAGACTTCATCTTATACGGTAGGATATGACATGATTTACGAGTCCACTTATCACTAGACTTCATGTTATACGGTAGGATATGACATGATTTACGAGTCCACTTATCACTAGACTTCATGTTATATGGTAGGATATGACATGATTTACGAGTCCACTTATCACTAGACTTCATGTTATGCAGGGGGATATGACATAATTTACGAGTCCCCGTATCACTGGACTTCATGTTATGCGGGGGGGGGGGGCGGTTATGACATGATTTACGAGTTCCCTTATCACTGGACTTCATATACGGAGTATGTTACACCATTTTAAGTCTTCCACATATGAAATGTGTTTTGTTTTTTTCAAATCCTTATGGCCGAAGCTGAAAAAGTTATGAATACACAAAATATAATAACCTTTTTAAAGACAGAACGAGGAACACAATATGTGTATTGACCAGTTGACGTTATAATAGAGACAGTTATTGTAGAAATGCCATTTTGCCAATATGTTAAGCTGGCGAATGATGGTAGACGAGGTTAGCCGTATTACACTTGAAATGTAATCTGGGAATTCGTTCTGGGCGATTTGTTGGTAATAAGCGGGATGGCTATGTAACACGTGGTATAATTTAATGTTATTATCCATGTAAAAATAATTGCATTCAAAGTGATTGATAGTACGGTGTCTTTAGGATATCGGTTGTTAAAGTATAAATAATACGAAGATACGTTGCAATATTGAAAACAGTTAATTAAATACTAAAACAAGAATGAAAACAGTGTTTCGATACAAAATTGCATCTCATCTCGCCCTTTTTATCTGTATAGGATTAAGCAGGACACAAGTGGTTGTGATTTCAACATGCTCGGCTGTGATTGGCGTCTTCTTCATGATAGCTGGGGTTATGAGAATAAGGTAAAACGACACTGCAGGTATACCAGTAGTCAAAAATAGAAGCACACCTTGCAATTCGTAGTGTAATATTAGTTTATCTCAGGTGTCGGCACCTATTGCACGCGTGCCAACGGTAGCACGCCAAACTCTTCGAAAGGCACATTGTACGAGTTGTCGTTTTGCATTGTATGTACGAAAAGAGATGATTAAATTAAAAGGACAAATATGACTTGGAACTCAGCACTCTAGAAATTAGTGGACCCGCCACAGCAGTTCTAGACAGTTGCCGATGCCTGATCTATCATTTAAATAAAATTAAAACTTTTAATCGTCTTTTGTTATTATTAACGATTTGAGATTTTGTTAGAGATATTTTATTTACAAAGTTAAAAAAAAAATTAAAAGGTTAAATGAATACATAACAAATAAATATGAAACAAGAGTTTTATAATAATCAATGTGTATATTAAGTATATATTGAAGCTTAGTAAAAATATTAAACATGTTATATGTTACTCGTCATATCTCTTATCGTTTTACAATCAGATAACTTTTTTCAGACTTATGCAGCCTCTCGACAATTCGCAAAATGGAACGTGATCTCTTTCTCGATTCAGAAATTATCTCAAGCGGTATCGAGAGGAACGAACGCTGGCTCGCAGGGCTATGCAGCGTAGCAACAGCGGCTCTCTGGCGGGAACACAGCGACACCACGATGCATGTCGCAGGGAGTCGTCTGCAAGCAAGGTCAGCAGGCAGGTAAATCTAAATATTTGGAATATATACAACAGGGAGAAGTGTAATAAATGCTAAGACAGGATGCACAAATAATTACGTATTACATCGTGTGCTCTTTACTAATTGTACGACCCACTCACTGACAATGAAAATTTAATCCAAACTTATTAACAATGAAACTTCAATGCAAACGAACAAAAGATAATTGCAAACGTTCAAGCACAATAACGAAAAATAAGCATAGGAAATCTCAAAATTTTATATGTACAAAACGTTGTCATCAAATAGATGAGACCATTCGTAGTTTGCATCTCTGTGTGATCGTGAGTTTTAATCCTTAGATCCGGTCCCACGTACATGAGAGAGGGAGAGGGGTGGGAGAACTATACATGCTACAAATAATGGAAAGCGATTGAGTGAAATAGAGAAAAATAACCACAACTCGTTTTCAGTAATGTCTGATACTAATAGCCGTTTACAATTCTAAATTAAAAGTTGATTTATGCATAAAATATATTACTGATCGCCCCAAAACAGGTGTAGCAGGTGTAGCAGACCAGGTGTAGCAGACGATTCGAATCGCCATGCAGATCAGTATTTATCAAGTAGCTGAAAGTACACTCATTTCACAGACGACACAAGTTGAAACATTCAATTGCAAATGAATAGCTCTTCTGTACAAAATATGCATCAATCACTCATCTATCGACGTAATCTTATATTGCTTCTTTTTTCACTAAAAAGATAGTACGCCCACACACTCATGAAAGTAGAGGTTACAATTAAATGAAAATACAATTTTGGTGCAATTCAAATTAGAGTGCAATAGTAAATTATTAATTTATCATTGATACTTTTTCCTAAATTTTGTGTAGAGAACGCGGAAAAAATACCAAGCAAAAGAAATACTGATGTTATTATTTTGACTTGAACCAAGTGACCTACTGTATTTAGAGTGTCTGAAACCTATTTGATGAAAACGAACTCATTCCCAGTAAGATATAACACATTTGATATAATGTAGAAAGTATAACTTTTATGGAAAGCATTTGTTTATTTTAACAGAATCCTCTATAAAAACTTTCCATAATTAAACTGATTAAAATGGAATAAATTTCCACCGAGAAATAATAATTGGAACCTTCACACCTTGTTGTGGGCAGCAAATATGTAAGATGTAGCGCCTATAACCACTCCGGAGTTAGGTGTCTTTGTGCAATATCCAAAAATATGAATCGTCATGAAAGTCAGTTCCCAGCCTCATTGTGTGGTCTTTCGGCTGTTCTCAGACCAAGCAGGTACACAGAATCCAAGCTCAAAATGCTCACTTGGTTTACCTAAGCTAGTGCTGGGTTCGCAAGCAGCCTTAGAGACAATAAATTTTGTAAAACTTAACAAACAATTTAATTATTAATTTTATAAAATGAAAATTTAAGAGGAACTTAAAAGTATTATCAATTGAATCTAAATTAATCCTGAAATGTTCTAATACAAAGAATGAAAAGTTTCGTATAAATTTCAGATCCACGAATATTCTGGTCCGCCAACAGTCTTGACGTGTCAGAATGACGTCCAGATCTCCACTGAATAGTTCGCAATAGTTCCAGAATAATATTATAGTCCAATGAGTACTTTCGGTTTCCACTAAATAATTCCAACAAATGTTTTTCCTCTCAAATAAAGTCTAAATATTATATAAAGTACGTCTGCAGACTTGATGTTACTACAAAAACACAAGAAACAAGAATGAGTATATTGTGCAGTCCTAGCAACTTATCTAAAGGTAAAAGAGTAAAACACGCATATTGTCACTACTCCTACGCGATACCCAACATCGTAGAATAACTCACATGATTTAACCCATCCAACGGAAATTAACAAAATTCTTCTAAGAACCCACCTGACCGACATGTCCTATGAGAAACAGCTTGAAACTTGTCAACATATTTACTAATAATTATTTTAGTAGTAACTATATACATGTACGTAAGCATCTATTTATAGATCCTGTGCTATTGTATGTTCGTAATATCTTAAAATAGAACCTATTCACATACGAAATGTCAGCTAAAGATAGTCACTACAATTTATAGCCACGAATAAAATTGACAGAAATTACATATTATTTATTAGTTTCGAAAACTTTATCCCCAAAAATATGCCAAGTCAGTCTTCTTTTTGTCAAAGTATTTGTTTATTGGTGTGTCAGGATACAATTAAGATTTGTAAAATCGAAGTCCTGGACCTAATTTTCTTTTGATTTAATTCGAATAAAGAAATTCGGTTGCATTTAAAATATATCTTTATTCGTGATCATGTGTGTAAGTCTCATGTACATTGGGACTAGAGCTAATGGTAAACAGTAAGTGTATATAAATCACACAGTAAGTGTATAAAGATCACGTAATAGTAAATTGCTTGAACGATTTACCCATTTTCCAGTGAATTATTGCAGAATTGGTTAATTTGCTGATTTTCATATTCAGGAGGAATTTTACTTCTTTTTACCAATTATCTTCAGGTTAGTACATTCATGTGTTTCTACATTGTAGCTGGTTTCAACACGTTATCTGAAACCATTTTCCAGTCAGGCTGATGAAAAATATGATATGGACATTGATGTTAATTGGGCATTGTCCATTTAAGAAATAGGCAACGTGTGGGTGAACTTAACAGTGTATAAAGTGTAATGCCAATTCTATAATCAGACAGAAATCATGTTACAACTCTATGGTTATAAACTAAGTAACAGAAAGAAGCAAATCCAACAAGTTTTGTAAAACTTGACAAACAATTTTTTTATCAATGTTATGATATGAAGAGTTAAGAGGAATGTACAGTATAATGAATTGAATCCAAAATAACCAGGAAAAAGTTCTGTTAAAGTCCAAAAGAATGAAAAATTCTATATAAACTTCAGATCCTTGAATATGCTGGTCTGCCTACTGTCCTGATGTGTCAAAATGGCATTGTTCAGAACTCTTTTGAATAATTCACAATAGTCCCAGAATAATATTATAGTCCAAAAGGTACTTTCTATTTCCAATGAACAATTCTAACAAGTGTTTCCCCAAATTATCTAAAATTAAACACAGCTGCAGAATGATTGCAACATATGAAATGAAAATCCAAGAAAGGAATGAATCCGAAATAGTAATGAATCTGATTGCTCAGTTCTCTTCTTATACACACCTTCAAGAGTCTATTACGACTATATGTCACAATATACCCCTTGTCATAGATCTTACTACTCATTCCAGTATTTCAAAATACCCATTCATTCGACCTAACTCATTCAATGGGAAATTACTTAATTCTTCTGACAACCCACCTGACCTAAACCCTCCAGCCAATGAGAAATTACCTCAAAGTTTTCAACAGGTTTCATTATTAGAAACATAAAACATCTATTTATAGATCCTTTATAATCTACATTCATAATATCTTAAAATAGAATTTCATATCCAAGTGCAAAACATTCTGTATCTAATATCTTGACTACAGATGATCATTGCAGTGTATAGTCATGAATAAAAACTACCCATAATATAGAGTCAGTCATGAAGCAAGAGTTACAAAATTAGAGACATACATAACACCATAACAATCGCAGAAAGGCAACTATTGATGGAACGTGAACAAGGAATGGAACTTGAAGATGCAAGGTAGAAAGGGACATGATGAACATTCAAAGCAACATGTCATTGTCGATACTCAGTAGCAGCCAGACATGTTATGAGAGCTTTTGATTTTTTTAAAACTTTTGTTAGTCAAACTTGACCCCATAGTTCTAATACTTTATTTGTTCAAGTTGGAAGCGTTACCAGAAGTCAGATTTTGTTCAACATGTACATGTTTGTGATTCGGTGGTACAGTGACCATCTAGCTCGATGTTGTGATTTGGAAGGGACAATGTTACATCTGTAGCAATTTCCCTTTCTATTTTTTGGTTGTTGACTGGTATGAGAGCTTGTCACGTAATGAGCAAGAGATAAAATAATTAAGGGTTGTGTTGAAAACTGACATCACCTGTAGAAAGCACTTTATGACTTGCAAATATTTTTCATACACACTCTTAAAATGTTTGATGCAGAATCTTTAAATTGTTGATACAGAATATTTAAATTATTGTAAACAACAAAACAGATTGTTATATCAGCATCTCTTCATATGCTGACGCGAGTGGGATGAAAAGTAGGATAAATCAACATTTTTATAAGCAATATGTTCAACTTCTTTTGAACAATTTCAGGGCAATCAGGTACTAGGCAGAAGTGGAGGTGTATATTCTCCTGTGAATGACAAGGACTCCCCGAAACTCAATTATTCCCAGAATTCCTCTCCCTCGCATTTTGTAGATAACAAGCCATTTCTCCTCATTAATGTGCCATCCAAGAATGGTTCCGCCACAAGTTCTCATGGGTCCATTGCATTTATTGACGAGGACCCAAGCAAGAAAAAGGTGAGGTCCCATATACAATGTATGTTATAAAAATGCTTCAATGTTAGTTGTACATGATCACTTTTAACAGACACGAAATTTGCTCAGGTAAGGTTAGCAATTTAAATACAGTACAATCTGTCTGTACAGAACACTGAGTGAACGACAACATTTTGTCCGTTTAGGATGATTTTTGTTATACATAAGTTACAGGAATAAAGCAGGCTATTAGCTGTTGTCCTTTATGATTGGGTGACCTTTATATGGAGATGTTTATAAAGAATGATGTCATTGTAGTTTCTTTGCAAAAATTTATTTATTGTTGACTTTAAGGCAATTCATGCTTAAAGATAAGCAGTAAAAGGAAAGCTAGTCTAACCCATGGGGATACATGTATATTTAATTTGTATAGGGAATATGCAGCATTATGTTAAACCATTCCAATGCAATTATTTACACTACATCCTTTATAGCTTTGCATCTTTTCACAACAGAACATGGCAGATCACCACAGAGCAACACATAACACATCCTATTGCACAAATGACGTCTAATAAAATTAGTTTTAGTAGTTTTAAATAATGCTTGAAAATATGAACATATTTATGACCTTCCTTGTGGTACTGATTTGTTGTCACGCAGACGTATATCATAAGCTTATTAAAGGACTGCAGCTAGATGTACTGGATGTTATTGTTACATGACTATTTACTAACATCCCTATATGTAGCCCCATGGTACTTGGACAAATATTTAAATTCAATTATTTATGAATATGACTCACTCATCCTGGATAATTTTTGAGGGTATAATGGTAATATGAAATCCAAAATTCATTCTGTGTTTCATTTCGTTTAAAGGAAAGAGTATTAAAATGAAGATCTGAATTGATTTTTCTTCTCTTTTTAACGTACACCTATTTTCCATTTTGAAGTGGTAACAATGAAGAGCTGTTCCATTGTCAACCGACTCCGATCAGGAAAGTAGACCTAATTATCAATTATAATCACACTGGAAGGCATTGTCTCTCTAAACAAATGAAATAAAAAATGTATTATAAATGCAGAAATCACTCTTTCACATTTCTGTTTTGGGAGACTTGTCCTAACAAGTGTTTTATATTTCTCAATAACAAACAAGGGCAGCTTCTCCATACAAATTGTGCGACATCTCCTAACAAGTGGGATGACTCATCTAAGGGGCAAAAAATAAATTAATGATATGTAAAAGGTATTTTTTATTAAAAAAAAAGATTGGTTTATGTTATTGTACAGATCGATTGGCAGGTAGAATGAGAAAACGATCACATTTACAATTTATTAAAATATAAATGATTATACATTTGCATTTTATTGCAATTTAGATTGTGGGCATATTCAGAAATGCAGAAACCATGCTTCTCTCTAATAACTACGTCAAATCAAGCCACAGGCTCTTAATATTGTAACTATCAAAGCTAAAACACACATTTATTTTCCTTGCTAATATAACAAAAAATAAAAGATATGAGTTAGTTTTTCATGGCTTGTATCTCATTTAGCTTTATGTTCTCTTTTTGAGCAGCAGAAGAAATTAAAACAATTTGTAGAAAATAACACTTTATCTTTCATTATATAGTAGATTACTTTGATAAGTACACAAAAAATTTGGAACAGCAATTAGTTAAATCAATTGTCATCATCACCTCAAAGCCATTACAGTCTGTTTACGCACCAGTTATGACATTCTGGATGATCACTAGTTGGGAGTGAAGACAGATGCCTGCTAAAATTCTCTTTGATAAGTTCCCTATTTTTAAATACAAGTTTGGAATTCTTCATTGTATAAACTTTCACATATTTATTAACACACTAGATTGCACCTCACAAGATGAAAGTAGTTAAGTTAGTTTGGTTTGCCTTTATTTCATATATATATATATATATATATATATATATATATATATATATATATATATATATATATATTATTTAGAAATTGTAGATCTCACAAATAAAGAGCTAAAATAAATTGAGAAATTACATTGTGATTACTTCAGGACAAATAAATTTACAGATTATTATAAAGACAGAAACAATATATAAAACGAAACCTAAAAGAGAATTAAACATTACAAATCTTACAAATATATGAAACAACAATATAATGTATAGTATCATGAATAAAGTCTAAATCTGCAAACCCTATAATCATTTTGATTAATTATATAAAAATGACAGAGTTCCACCTTTTAAAGCATTATTTCATGAGCCAAACTATTAAAAGTATTTTTATTGGACGTCATTGGTGTTATTTGATCTGTTCTGTGGTGTTCTGCATTGAATAGATGCTCCCGCCTTATATGATTGCTCAAAGAAGCTATTGTTTGTCTTTGAGAAAGATGTCAGCTTTTCACACATTGACAGATTTTGCTCGTATTAAACGTATTGAAAGACGTCACACCATATTGCATAATATTCACAAAGAGAAAGGATATTACATACGCACAAAAGCCGTGCAGTGTATATGTGATAATGGTGTGTGAATTAAATCCTAATGAATTTGTTTACTGGTATGCTATGTATTTTATTTTTCATTGCATAAACATTTACTCTGCCAAAGACGGGAACCTTGGACTCACAGTTTGCAATTTTATGAGTCAGTATAAATATGGGATATTGATAAGTAGTGGATCAAAGTTACCAGCCTAAAACGTAACTAATATACATATGTCCAAAAGTTTTGTGAGGGAAAGGTTGCAACTTCCATAAACATTACATGGTAGTATTTTCATATTCTTACATTTCTATTTATTAGTTTTAGCCCTCTGTCCATCCACCCAGAAATATAAAACATTTACATACACATATACAACTGCGTACATACATTCATACATGCAAATAATACATACAGGCATGCACATTCATAAATGCAAACATATTTGTACTTATACACACACACACACACACACACTTGTATTTATAGATGTATAAACATATTATATAATACAGTGAATCTCCTTGGACCATTGGACCATATGTTGCTGGGAGAATATGAGTGGCTAGGATCATGACCGTGTATATATGTATGAACGTTCAAATAGGTGGGCCTATGCAGGAAAGAATCACTTTATGTGTGGGCTTTGAGGTGGAAGAATCTATAGAACCTTGGAATAAATACTGACCATGGAATGGCAAGTAATAATACAATTTCTGACAGAAAAGGTGTAGAGAAAAAGTATTACCGGTGCACTGATCAGGACAAAGAATATCGTGTACTCTGGCTTTCTTTGGTTTTGTAAATACGAATAAAGACTAATTAGGTAATCCACATTGACAGAGATATTTAATCCTATCTGCTTACCACCCATCAACAGTAGTTAAAGACAAAAACAAAATAATTGAACTGTCATTGTTTGCATAGGAGAGCACTTTCCTGTCTGATCATCATATAAGCTATAATTAAGAAATTCCAAAATTCATCATCACATCGACCTATTTTATAATAGTTTTTGGATGTATAGCAAAATGACAAAATATATCAATGTCACCGCCTTAGTCAAGAGGACTTTGCTGTAACAGTGATATCTGTTAATATGCACATTTGCACACTCATGCATAATTAAACGAAGTCAAGATCAGGTTATGGAAATTTCAAATTTACATATTCTAACTGACATTGATGGTTATTGATTTTCATCATGCTTACTCACTTATATTTGTCAGCTAGAGTATTGTGTCCTCTAAATGTTGTACATCTTTGTTTGCAGTGTGGTATTTTGGGTTGCTCTTTCCTACAGGTAGCTTACTCAAACCAGAATCTACGACGAGGCTCTTAGCTTATAACCAGCAAGTATGTTTACTCTTCAGTGTGTTATAAATTTGATTTGATGTTTGTTAATTTAAATAAAAATAACAACACATTGCATGAAAGCAAGGTTACAGGATTTTTTATTTCTTATGGAACATGTTTCCTTAACCAGTGGAATTCCAGTCAGATGATATTCTAACTTACCAACATAATATATGAAACGCTTTTGCGTGAACAAAATCAGTCTCTCTTACCTGTAGCTTACTGCTTATTATTGCATGAGATCATTTCATGGGTGGTAGGTCTTTCATTTTAGCATGACTTTACAACTCATTTTGTTATTTTTTCCTATATTGTCACAATGGAAACCCAAGATGCATTAAAAATTTTTAAAAATTGCTAGCTGGCAAGAGGTTAACGTACTCAAATATTACTCAGCCTGAGCTCAAATTTAATCATTACAGTACATATTTTATTGCTCCAGCATTGGTGTTTGTGTTTCTTGTGTTCTTTGCTCAGGTTAAAGTTATTACAGATAGCTGCATCATATTATTTGCCTCTTCATGGTGTTCAAAAGATGTTCACAAGATGTTCTTATTTAATGTCTGCACTTCCTAACATCTAAATTTAACATATTATAGATCAGTTAAATTATAAAAATATGGTATATTGGGTTAAGTTTAGGGGCAAATTTACTGGTCTGCTATCTCTTATCTTTCTACCTACCTACCCACCTACCATACATACATATATATATATATATATATATATATATATATATATATATATATATATACATACATACAGGCCCAGTGTATGGTGTTTTTCTTGTGTTTGCGATGAATGTTTGATGCCTTTCCAAAATTATTTTTTCAAATAAATTGCGAATAAAACGAACAGGAAATGAAAAGGCACCTGTGTGCATTGCTCACTTCACACGCAACCAGCCGGATCTGTATATATATATATATATATATATAGAGCTGTTTGTCCAAGATGTTAGTGAATTGCATGCTAATATTTGCTTGAGTCTGAACAACTCATAAACCGGCCGTTTGCAGTATGCTGAAGACGATGTCGTCTGCTCTTTGAGTCCCGCGTGATTTTTAGCTGTACTGGTCTTACACCAGAGAGATTATGGGATAATCTGTTTTCTGTCACCTGTCGCTGTCTGCCTATTCTTTGGCACAGATTTATTATAGCTGTTCTTCTTAAACTATTTGGATTGTAGTGACACTCGGATATCGAATATGGACACCACAGCGGCTATCTTGAAAATTTTGTTATTGCTTCTCTTTCTAAATGGATGGTCAACATTGATTTTTTTTTACCAAACGATTTCTTATGATATTTAGATGGATGTAAATGTAAACTGTGCCCAGTTTTTGACATCCAACGTATCTACCATTGCAGCCATCTTGAAAATCTGCTTTCCAGCTCCTTCTGAATGGATGGTCATATGGAGAGGCATCTCTCTTTTTAAAAGACTTCCTATGGTAGCTAAATAGTTGTAAATGAAATTAATGCTGATCTTACATCTAGCAAGAAATTCTTTCATCGCTCAAAACTATCAGAGATGATTTTAAAACTCAACAGTTAAAAACTAGAAATGGTCTTGTCTTGGATTTCTGGAAATTCTTTACTACAATTGAGGCTCTTGTTATAGGAAATTAAAAGAATACTGACTTTACTGGTGAAAAAATATGATACCTCCTTATATGCTGATATGCTGTTCGTCTTTAGTCAAGTCAGTCTTTGAATGATTGAGCAGTGTGAAAGCTCTTGTTCTTATCTGAAAAGAAGACTTTAAACAATCAACAGCTACAACAACAAAAATAACAATTGAAAAAAGTTTGAAAACAAGTAGGTGTCATAGTTGTATAATTATTTCCATAGACAAAAGTATCTCATCACTGTTATGTTAAACACTGACACTAACATCAGAGCATGCTTGCATTTTCTTCTGATCAAGAATCAATCCATGTTTCTAAAACAGCTATATTGCAAATGTTAGGTTGGGCAACATATTTGTGTCTCTACATCTGTCTGTGTTTAGGTGACACGAGCAAGACGTGTTATGCACTTTAATTGTACATGTTGTAGGTTTATAGGTAAAATGGTTTCTAATATTAAAACTATAGTGTCTTTCGTCTTGAAAGTTCTCTTTGTTTTACAAAATACAAGAAATATTTCATCACTTAGAAACAAACGAACCCGTTTTAACATTATGTAACTGGTTTTTAGAAATAGCCTATTAAAACTGCATCCTAACCTGAAATGATAATACCAAGATCTAATCATTGGTGTTTTTCAGAGTCCCATCACTTCACCGGATACTGAGGATGAGGAGGATCACCCACTTCTCCGAAAATCACCAGATTCTGGAAATTCCATGGATATTTCAGTTCCTGTGGAATTAGAAACAGCCATTCGCATACCTGATAGGAACATAGCAGGGCAGACTCTGTACGATATTGTTAGTGAGGAGGATGGCTTACACGCACCTGCCATCTCTGAAACTGACATCAAATATTCATCAAGTTCATCAAGAGAACATGCACCTCAGGGAAAATCTGCCGCAAAGACCAATGGTGGGGACTCTGAAAATCAAAATGGAGTCAGATTTATGGTAGCTGATGACAAAGAGCAGAACATTACATCAAGTTACACTACTGATGACAATGCAGTAGACTTATCCCAAGACACTGACGTACAGACAGCTAGAGACAGTGGTGTAGAAACAGACTTATCACATTCTTACTCCGTCACGACCGGCTTAACTCAGTCAGATAGTAGCCTCTCCGATAATCCGAACTATCGTTATGGCAACCAGATGGAGTACACACCTGACTTTGGCTATGAAAATTTTGCCTATTCTTGTCCTAATGAACATGCACAGACAAGGTCACGACATTCTTTGCTGTCGACAAATGATAGCTTCCAGACCAGTGGTAGTGATAGTTTGTTGGATAATTACAACAGGGTTGGTAATATTTCAAATGAACCATCATCGAGTAATGTGCCCACATGTGATGGAGTTATCTGCAAAGACAACTCATGGGAACCACCTATTTTGCATGGTGCAAGTAGCCACCATACACGCAAAACATCTGAGGGGCAGTTGGTGGAAAGAGATAGTATGGGTGTTCTTGCTTTGGTCGATGAACGGCAGAGAAAGGGTCTCTCGAGACGGACATCACTCCCACCTAGAATCATTCCATTGGATGAGTATTCAAAAAGAAGTCGGAGTCCTCATTCTGTTACAATTAATAAAAAATAGACACAGTTTTGCGCTTCATTACAAGATGACTATTGTTTTATTATTCTACTAGTTACTTGTACACAACATTCCACATGATATGGCAGCATGGTTTAGGAAATAAGACGATATATGTTATGAGTTTGTCAAGGAATTATTTATGTCGATTTCTCATTTAAGGAATGAGTTCGTCAAGGCTATTGTAATATGGAGATTTGTATGTGGAATGTAGATTTTTAATCAGCAAAGATTTTGGATTGATGTTAGAAGTACCATGACTGCATCTGCATCAAGCTGACATATTGTAATAAATAAAACATGGAAACAGCGCAAGTTACACGTTTCATTTACATTCAGTTTAACACGTTTCTGTAGCATAGAATCACGGTTGAAACAACAGTTAATAACACCTCTAAAATTAAACATTTGCCCTAAATTACATTGGTGCCACCTAGCAGATTGTTACTGGGAATAAAGTTTTGTATGCTGAAAAATGTATCTGCACAAAAAAAATAACATTTACTGATAGAATGAATATTGTTTTGTCTGCTACTTGCAGCACTGTCAAGATAATGATGAGAATAATTCATTCTAAAAGCCTCAAATGGAAAAATTTTATGATTGTCAACAAAGTATTCATCTTCATTCATCATTGCAATTTGATGTTGATGACTGCATCTGGATAAACCGTGTCTGTTCCCATCTGTATTGATAGCCTATTTAGTATTAACAGCCCTGTCTATATTGATAGATCTCTTAGTACTGACAGCCTTGTCTGTTTTGATAAGCTTGTTGATATTGATTGCCTTGTCTGTATTAATAGCCCTGTCAGTATTGACAGCTTTGTCTGTATTGACAGCCCTGTCAGAAGGAACGAGATTCAACGGTTGTTTTTTTTGTTTTGTTTTTGTTTTTGGGGGTTTCTCCTTATTTGATAACCAATTTGTGATATAATTTATGAATTACCTAATGAGTCCTCTCAGTTTCAATATTATAAACCATTTATCTCATATCAAAGCCAATATTAGACGAGACGATGTAAAATTAAAATTAACTGCATGCAAAGAGCAATTTACCATTGTTGTTGCCACAGTTATAATTTTTTTCCGCATGCTCAGAGAAGATTACCGTTTGTACAGATTGAGTTGGTTGAACAGCAATGACTGATATGCTAATCTGTTTTCAATAAAGACGTGTGTAGTTAATTGTACCATATTATAAGCTTTTATCTGTTTGCAAGAAAAGGTTTTAATTGAAACGATTTTTTAAAAACAAATAAACAAACAAACAAGTTGGCTGTAACAGATTATCAGTTTAAACCATTTTACTTATGTTCAGTGAGTATCGTGGTGTCAACCAGATGCAGATCAGCAGTAAATACAAAACAAAGCAAACTGTGTACTTATTAACGCCATTGTATACACAATGACCTCCAAAAGTTCCACGATGCAGAGCATTATCAAATATTTTCATAGATAATACTAGGTATATTTGATTTAAAGTTACAAGTAGTAATATCTAAAAAATGTTTTAGATGCCAGTTTTGATAGTAAATTCATTAAAACTGCACGCCAGATTGCAAACTTGACTTCATAAGCATTTAGAGTTTAGAGCTTTTCTAATTGATTTGGTGACCACAGGTAACTTAATGTCTTTAAACAATGAATTCAACATACATTTACAGGACCAATTTCATGACCTGCATTATACTTCTCATATCATGTTCAGTGTGTCAAGCATTTTTGCCTATGGATTGATAAAGGTATCACTTTTTAGCGGCAACAACGGCGTTGATGTAAAGAATTTGTGTTAAATTTTCAACATAAGGCATTATATCTTCAACGTTAGTTACTGTATTATCTGAAACTTTCATAAAGATTTTAATCAGATGTGCTAATATTTTCTGTCTCATAAAGGTGGCGTCAACCTAAAGATTTTGTTTTTGACCTTTTGAAAGTCATATATCTTCTGCATCAGTTACTGTATTCAACTGGAACTTTGGTAAAATATGTGCATAAGCCTAGCTTTTTACCCTGATATACTAAGATTTCCTGCCACACCTGAAAGGTGCGTCATCATAACGCCATTTACAGGCGAAATGCCATGTTAAACATAATTTATATTATATTTGTAAATATTCACCTAAAACATAATCTTACCTGGTTGTTTTTAATGAAGTTCATATGCATACAACTTTTCTAAACTTGTGAAAAGGAGCAACCTTCATTGCAAATTTATCACATATTTGTTTCTTCTGTTTTTGGTTTAGTTTGATTTGGTTGTTTGTATTTGTTTGTTGTTTCTTGTGGGGTTTTTGCATGACTTTAAATGGCCATCTTGATTATTAAATCCAATACCAAAACATTATTTGAAATTTTCTTGTTTTGACAAATTTTATTTTAAAATGATTATTTGTACAAGTTTGCAACAAAATCAATTGTCGTCTTTTCATTAAAATCACAAAAATGAAACGAATACAAATTAAAAACTGGTTAGAAAATGTATACAAGGACTAGCACTAAATATTGGAAACACAATTTAAAAATACCAATATCAAGAAGTCCAAACAGTTTACATGATATACATTGATGGTTCTACTTCTGCATAAATATATAAAATTCTTCCTTTTTAAAATGTGTTTATTCCCTTACTTTTTCCTTATTGTTTCATCAGTAGGTTTGCTGCATTGTAGGGCCCCATACAAAAAATGGGCATCAGGCTAAGTTGTAGGGATACTGACCGGTTCATTGAATTTATTATTTTTTCCAGCCATTGATTGCTTCTTCTGGTCAAAAGCAGCCTAGTAGCTTCTGACCAAGTTGGAGAAGGAACTATAATATATTTTGCTATTTGTAGTCTCCAGTTCCAGACTTATTAGCATTTAACACACTGTTATAACTACTTTAAATAATTTCCCCGATACCATGGGAAAGAATACATAAAACATGATTTTTCTCTTGTCAAAGTAGGTTGTGTTAATATTATGTATGTGTTTGTGTTTTTGATATTAATTTATACACAACTTTTGTTATCAAGATATTCTTGCTATTCTAACAAAAATATATATAACAAAGTATATTTTAAAATCTTACAGTGAAAGGGGAAATTTTCTTTATCTAATCAGATGTGTAATACAATAATCTTTATTTTGGTGAAATATGGGTAGTTTTTTTTTCTAATTGAAAAAATTCTATAGATCACACCTGATCAGTTAAGATGGTGTTTTAACAAATAATTTAACTTGATTAATACAGGTTTGTATCATCATTGTGTTATTCTCTGACAAAGAGAATTCTGTAGTATGGAGAAACACCATTCACATCTTCCAATGAAATTGTTTGAAATGCTTTTGCTACTAACCAAATATACCAAAGCTGCATATTTCATAACTAAAATTGTATTATTATTTCTTAAATTTGGTTTCAGAGTGATTCATATAACTTCAGTACACTTTAGTTTGTATGTGTTTGTCATGCAACAAAAGGTGTTAGACATTTCCTCCAGTTAATCACTATTTGAAAACACACCCCCAACCCAAGTGCCCAAAATAATGTTCACCAAATACTACTACTACTTATTATTAATATTATTATTATTATTAAAATTACCACCAAATGAAGAACATAATCTTTTGTCAGGTGCCATATTATCCATTGTCAATTATTGTGGCAGTTTTTAAAACAACACAAATGATATTAAGGATATGTTTCTTCAAAAAACTAATTTACTTTGAAATTTAAGATACTCATCACATCTGTTTTATTTTTCTGTGATATGCAGTTTGTCATGCCACTTTTCTGATGTTACAGTCTGAACATTTTTAAATTCTGTAAACCTGAAAAGCTGGTTTAAGTTCAGTCTTTTTGTTCACTTCCCTTTTCAGCATCTTTTATTATTTATTTTTTTTATCTATTTGCTGATAAACCATTGATTAATTAATTAATACATAACCATTGATTAATACATAATCGTGAGGTTGATATTTGTACAGATCAAGTTTTAGTAATTTTATGATGCTGTATATATGATGAAAAGATTCTTTAGTTTGCAGCCAGAGATCAATCCTGTTCATTTGGTAGCAGTTATCTTACCTTATTTATTACAAAATAATTAATTGTGTTATCATGGTGTTTATGATCTTATTTGAAAGAAATCAGAAAGCAAATTTTAAACATCTTCATTTATATGTATCAGATAGATTTTTCTAAATCATACAATCTTTACTAATGTATGTCACCATCATAAAACTATTCAGAATTTTATTACATATTTTGGCAAATCAAACTGCAATGTTTTAAATTTTGCTTCATCGCATTTCTAATTTTATTATTAAATTTGCTTACAAGGCAAACGGCTTTGTTCAAGATGCCTTTTCCTGTCATCACATCCCTTTTTTTTCTCAAAAGTTTCATAATAAAGAAGAAATCCTAGAACTTTTGTAGTTATTATTACTTACCCATATGGCATACAAATACAAACATTGTAACAGATATAACCAATTGGATCAAAAAGTGCAACAACCATTGTAACATTAGCTGTTAACTTGCAGCAACAATGTAGCACTTTTTCGTTTTTGCACTACACCACTACTTTTCTCTTAGGGAGCCTCAAGAAACCATAAGAAAAATATGGACTGGTGTACTATATGTAGCTGTAAAATTGATGAAAAATAAAAAGTGATTCACAAGCGTTATCATCCTATAATCTGGTATCATTTTTGTCCAATAAATGTCCCAAAATGGTATTGATACTGACTGACACTTTGGGGAATGCTCTTGTCTGTTATTTAAAATGTGCAATTCCGTGCAGACACTTTGTTTGCACACATAGGTGTACATTTTAAGATTTTAATGGTATTTTTAGATGAAAGGTCCTTTCGGTAATATGTTCAGAATAATTCAGAATAAAGCTCCATGTTTGACAAGTTGTGAATGTACGTGGAATAACAGAAACCTTGCTTCTGTGTCAAATTTGAAATATACATACATATGATTTCAACTGCATTTCCAGCTCACTAATCATAGACAATGTCTTGAAGAATATGGGTCATCTATGGATTCACGGCCATCTTGAAAAGGATGAAACCACCTTAAAGTTGCAGGATATGACAGAGAATTTCAACCATACAGATGCTTTGATATCAGTCATAAAGTTCACAAAGAGCACCCAAATTTTTCATTATGCTGTTTGTTCATTAGCAGAATTGTTCTCCTCCGATATCTTTGGGTCACTGTCATTTACCTATGTGACGTCAAACACATATTACTGCATTAAATTTATTGACAGGTTCAAAGCAACAAACTAGTTGTAACCAAATATTCAAATACCACAAATATAGCCATACAGAAGAAATTACCCCAACACAGTTGACTTTCGGCCCAAAATCCCTATTTTGTTACTTCTAAATTTGTTTTCCAGACCAATCATGTTAGGTAAAACATATCTCTTTCTGTAATATCTTTTAACAATCTTACCAGGACAGCAAGACAAATGGACGGGACAAAATCAAAATATCTGTCTGCAAGAAGTGGGTGTGTATAAAATGGAACACTGAAAAGCAATAAATGCATTTTTAAGAAAGACATTTTATGACGCTTAGAGTCATGCTATCACAGTTTCCAATCATCCCTTACGGGAACGTGCATAAATAGGTACTTGTGCAATTTATCGAAACATTAGAGCTGTTCATGTGACCAATATATGCCAGTGTGTGGAAAGGAAGCACGCTAAGAATAAAAAGGGAGGCAGCTCCTGTATCTGCTTAATAATAGTATAGTCAGTAGTTGTTTCCCTTAGATAATACTTTTTCTATTCCATGTTAAAGGAAAAATGAGGACACAAAGGCAAGTGAAATAAGACAAATAAAATTGAGAAAGATTAATTTATTACTGACCTGCAGACTGATTTGTCAGTCTCCACCATGGCTGACTAGCCTTGACTGAAATATATATATATATATATATATATATATATATATATATATATATATATATATATAAAACAAACAATATCTGTATGCCTGTTATCACTCATTTCCTCGGTATGATTATAGCCTATAATGTGTTAAAAATGCCATTAAAAGCAACAAAAACCAATAAATCTCCATTTGATACAAGATCTGGAACTGATTTTTCCACTGTGCCCTTCATACATGAAGTAAAAATGAAACCCAGAGAAAACCCTGAAAATGACTGCAGCTCTACCTACAGAAAAGAAAAGCGAGCAAATGTGGATACATCCATTTTCTTGTATAGTTTATAAAATGTCTTGTATATAACTGAAGTTAGATATCTTTGAAATATTATAGGATCTCTCTCTCTCTCTCTCTCTCTCTATATATATATATATATTGGGGTGTCTTTAAAATTTATCCTACTAGAACTGTATATATCTTTTTAAGTATTAAAGAAATTTAACTTATATAATGGATTATTTGGGGTTTTTTCAGTCAGTACAGCATCAGTCCCTTTGAGGAACTCTGGCTTGTTTTGAATTATGGTATATTTAGCAAAAGTTAAATGTTCTTCTTCACTTGGTTTATATAGTAAATATGGCAGGGTGGTTGAGGGCGTAGGTGCTAACTTATATAATAGTAATATTAACTTCAAGAACGCTTCAATTCAGTATCTTTTTTGGTGTGTGTAAATATTATACAATGTTTGATAATGGAAAAATATAACTAAACATAAATATATAATTAGATGAAATATCAACAAAGATTATTGCATGCTGGCCTTTCCTAACCCCAAGCTAATAATTAAACAAGAAACGGATGTCCCACAGTGCAAAGGACTGTGCAAGTAAACCTTAAATTCTTTGTGTGGTTGGACCTGACTTATTCTTCTTAAGACTTTGTGAATGGCTAGGTCTCTCCTAAACATTCTTTCTTCAATCATTGCTAGAAATAATTCATTTGCAATTGATCTGCACTCATGTATGGCCAGCTGTCAAAGCCACTTGTAGCAGTAAAATCTTGCATGTCACAATGTAACTTCCATTGGCATGTTCAGCTGTTCCAGGATGGGAAAGCATGTCATATTTATCATGGAGATAAATTCTGTCTAGTGCTGGATTCATCATTTCTCTTTCCCCTGTCTTGTGTGCCATAGCGATGTACTTTTTTTAGAACATGAGCTTCTGGTCAGGGGTCATTTTAGTCCATTCTTAATGTGGCCAGTGGATCCTTCCGTGAAGTTGAAATTCATCTTCTACCGACCTCAATGATTTCGGGCCAAAACATGCATACATCCAGTTTCTAGGATAACAAGAATCCGATTTTTGGTGTTCCGACACTTCTTCGAGCCATTACAGGTTGCGCTTAGCATCTTGTGATGAGAATAATCATCTACTTATTAATAGGTCAAAGACAATTAGGGCATCCTTGGCTAGCTTGGGTGTCTTTTGGTCAATGCATTTGGCTGTCATTGGTATATTTTGCTCCAATGGTTTTGGCATCGTAATCACACTGCAAAATGGTTCCTCAACTACCACATCATATGGTCAATTAAACACTGTCAAAGTCTTGATGACAAGGTGGTTGATGTGTTTGTCCACACCAATGAATTTAACAAGCTTCAGTTTCAGCTCCTTGTCAGCATTTATTCAGGGTGGTTGTCTTAGAGGAATGAGTAAGAGGAGAAATGTAAATCTTTACATTTACTCTGCGAAGGAAATTATCCAGCAATCTTGCATTGATTTTGGCTGTCTTTGATTCTTCCTGTATTACAGTATATACTCCCATTCGTCAATTATATATATATATCTTTCCTTCTTCAATGAATATATGTCTTGCTCCACTGCTCCATTTGGATTTCTGGAAGTATGGGTGAGTAAGACTAACACTGGTGCTTTTTGGTCTCCAGCTTCTCCATCTCCTCTTCATAATCAGTGGTGTTTCTGGTTTGATTTTATGGCTGAACTGCTGACTTGTTGATGTTTGTCCAACCATGGCATCCCACCTGGATTCCTACTCCTGGTCTCCATCTGATGACTCATTATGGCTGCTAATAATCCTAATTAAATATTAATGGATAATACAGAGTCACAGTTATTGGAGCAGATGATTTTCATAATGTTCTCGGGCTGCAGGGCAAACCAGAAACTGTTGCTTTCACTAAAGAACTCCAGCATTATAGTCTGGAGTAGAGAACTATGATGTCTTTTGATACGGCAATTAAGCTCGGTTTACCTCATATAAGTGGTTTCTTCTCAGATACACCATGGACTGATTACTCTCATGCAACTATGTGGACTAGTCATAATGTTGTTTTTCAGGTTCCTGTTGCTGGAGAATGTTTCTGAGCATGTCTCACAAACAAGTCTTAACATGGAGGCAGCCATTCTGTAACCGAAAGAAGAACACTGAAAGTACAATGAGGGTCTATTATCTGCAGGAATTCATAACTATCTCTTGTGCCAGGACAGCAATTAATCAACTGATAGATACCTCTCATTCAAGTGAGCTCAGCCATCCTATAAAATTTTGTAACTATTGATCTGAAAGTCCTCAATTTAATAAAGCACATGCTAGATCTGGATAGTTGGAACTTTCAAAATATGCTCTTCTTTGCATAACATGAAAGTAACTGAGAACTGAGGACTTTTCACAGCACATCCGAGCAAAACAACTTGATAACCTGTAAGCTGAATCATTTTGCAACAGAACACTGTATATGTTGATGGAGACTAAGGGTCCATGAAGAATGTGATGTGTTCTGTTGGAAATGAAAAGTCCTCAGTTCTCAGTTACTTACATGTTATGCAAAGAAGAGCATATTTTGAAAGTTCCAATTATCGCAGTCTCCATTAACTTCTACAATCATGGCACCATCTTATTTACTCTGTCCATACAACTAGGGTAAATATATCATCACTTGAGAGGCAACCAGATGATCACTCCAGTCACTAACCATGCATAAACCTAATGGCAGAGCTCCATCTTCCAGCTAAAGTAGTGTGCTAGCAAACACCACTAGCAAGAAAACATACTGTTCTGGCCCATGTTGAAGCCTCAGTATCATCACAATCCATCAGAAATAAATTTGAATTACATAATGGCACAAAAACATCTAATGGACAGTAGAGATCTCAAATATCCCATAATTAACTGATTTCAATGGTGCTGCTTTGCCAGTGCTGGGTGTTCCTTCAATGATCAGGTGCCAAACCATCAAATGATGTGGCTGACAATTGAAGGCCGTCTCATCGATCTTTTTATACCGTAAATCACGTCATAACTTTTCTTAGCAACAATGAAAAAAGTTTCTTACAGATTGCAACTTTCCTGATTGAATGTTACACCCATATAAACTGATTGTAAAAATTGCTCGTGGGCTAGAGGATCATAATATTTCTTTGACATACTGTTTTTTGATTCAAGACATTTCCTTGATATTTCATGAACTGTTTCAAGATTCTTGTAGGTTTAGTTTTATCCATGTAAAGATATCAGTGCATCTCTTGAAAGACTTGAGACTCTAAATTCTTCCCATGATCAGAGTGTAGTTGCAGTGGCATTCCAAATCTACAGAAAAAGCTGACTAAAAATGCTTATTTAATAGTTACTGCCTCCTGATCTTGATATCACCTTGATAAGCAAAACACAGATAAGAATTATACACTTGTTTCCAAATGTTCTCTTTGGGAGTGGAGACTGCTCCAGTGGCCTAGTGGTTAGAGCATCTGTCTTGGATGCGGAAGGTCGTGGGTTCGATCCCCGGTCAAGTCATACCAAAGACTTACAAAAATGGTACTAACAGCTGCCTTACTTGGCGCTCGGCATTAAGAGGTTAGTATTAGGACTGGTCAGCCTGATGTCAGGATAATGTGACTGGATGGGACATCATGCTTCATGTCTGTGGCATGATGCCCCAGTGCTAGACATCACTATAAACTGTCACACTGCAGACATCGTAGCGATATGACTGAAAAACTGAAAAATTGTTAAAGCTACATTAAAAATCCAAATCACACACACACTCTTTGGGAGTGGCCTCAGAATACTAATTACTATTCGGTCAAAGGGTTTTCTCCCAAATATAGTGTCCAAATGGGGCTCTATTATGACTACTTGCAGGTTTACAGGTAGAACACCTGCCACATTTGCAACAATATACTTTCAATCCCAGTTAGTTTAATCCAATTTTCAGTCTCCAGAGATTTCTCAGATAAATTCAGGGATATATATTTTCTGAGTCACATATTAACATGCATTTTATTATATTCCATGTACGTGCAAGTATGTGTGTGTATATTCACAGCATTATATATATATATATATATATATATATATATATATATATATATATATATATATATATATATATATATATATATATATATATATGCGTTTGTGATCCTTATATGGCTATTTGCCACTCAAAGTAAATAAATTACCATTATGTTCTATTTTACTGAACTACTGACCCAATTTTCCAAAAGTAATCCAATGACTCTTCTGTTCATAATAGAGTACTGAGCTTGACCAACTTTATTTTCCCATGCAGAAGAGTAACCCCCAGTTAGTAGGGTTTTTCATTTATGCAAAGGACAAGTGAAACTGGGAGAAGGGTTATGATATGCAGTTTCTAATTAGCTGGTTGCACTTTCCATTTACTTGTACTCAAGTTCTTATATATAACATTAATGTATCAAATACAAGTGAAGCATGTGGCCCATTCCAACAATTTGACACACTAGCAATAATGGAAGACAGTACATTTTGAAAGTTTATACAAAGTTACATAAGACCATGGTTTTTTATTTTAAGAAAACTATGCTGTTACTACTTCTTATTTATTAAAATATTTAAGCAACATTTGTGTAAATTTATGAACAGGCTGTGAATGAAGGATAAAACCTATTAAATATAACAATCATTTTAATTGTAGAATAAAGCTGTAAATGATGAAAATTAAAAACTGTATTTTTCAACAGATCTACTATTTAAAAATTCTATCTATATCTGAGTTCCATATATACAAGACATGAAAGTTTAACCAACGATGTCATGGTTCATTCAAGTATTGGCAATTTTGTATGCAATATATATGTAATATGTTGGTTTAAACAGTATTTTTTAAAGAAGTCATTGTGAAAAGTATGTACAAACAAGAAATGTAGACATTTAAACAATAAGTATACACTTATTTCAAGCCCTCTCCTCATTTACAATAATATTTTACTTTATATTGTGGCTGATGTGATTGATGAAGGCATAGTATTGCAAATATTGAAACATGATAATGAAATATTAAAACAAAATTATACATAAAATATTTTAATAATGTCAGCCAGTAACTTCTTAGCATCTACAGCAAAACCATGTTGCTGTATACTTGCAAATCAACAAATGAGAATAAGTACATATGGACATGTTGGCATTGATGAAGGGAGAAGGTAGATAAAGGACTTTAACCTTCGTCCAGGTGGTATGTACTTGTAATAGCCAAATATGTACCAAAGAGAAAACAGCTAAAAGTGAAAATACAAGTAGTGATCAGGCAAATCTCTTAGTTGTAATTATATACTTATGGACCGCCTCAAAGATCTTCTCGCTGCCTCAACTGACCCATTAATAACAAATTTAAAGTTATATCAGTCATATTAGGAAATATTCCAATTTTTTTATTTATATGAGTAACATATTTTGTACATTAAAACAGAAAATGTTTTGCAGTTTCTGGTTTACCATGTAGATGGCAAATGGTTTATTAAAAGATCATCAATTAATAAACTACAACCAAGTCGAAGTCTTGTGTGTATAATTTATCCTAGTCTTTCTCCTTGATAGTAAGCCATACACAATGTATAATTCCATAAATACAAATATATGAACAGTGCTTATATTATTGAATATTTCACTGGCATTCCTGGACAAATAAATTCAATCATATTTGGATCGTAATATAGTTTCAAATAAATGTAAACATATATGTAATAGATACATATAAATGCATATACAAAAAACATACATACATGTATACATGCACAGACATTCAAGCATATGCATTTGTATACAAATATGTACCTATATACACATACAAATACATGTAATTGTAAATATGCATATTTACAAATAAACTGCTTATAAACCTGAGTATTAATTCTGTCATTAACAGCATCATCGCCAAAGAAAAGAATGTGGAGGTGAATATGAACTGAAGTTTCAGTAGGCTATCCATCAGCTGGATTTGAAGATTATTGCATAGTTCACATTCATAGTGATATGCTGTTGAGGTTAATCTGGTGCAACAATTCCATGGATTGGCAACAATGTTGTTCAAAATATAGATCCGCTTTAAGCACTGAAATGCTTTCCTCAGTCTACCGTGTATGACAGATATTCTTCTTTCACCTATGGAGTAGTAGGCTGACACCTGCTTGTTGTTATTTAACTGTTTTTGGAAGACATATATAGAATTGGGATTTCTTATATTTTGAGGTAGGTTGTCCTATAATTTGATAGTAATGTGCAAAATGGATTTTTTTGCTAGCCATAAATAACAAAATAGTACTTTAAACTTAAAACTGTTTCTTAAAGAATATCTACGGTCCTCACGATGAGCAGCCATTGGTGGAATAATTTCTTTTAAAAAGTCTGGTGTCATATGATTAACAATTTATAAAATGTAAAATGTTTCTGGACTTTTCTAAGCTCTTTTAAGGGTAGCCAGCCACATTCTCTTTATCACACTTCAGAGCTAACACTAAGTCATGTTACAATTCTTGCTTTTCCTTTTGTATATTTTCAAGTCAAATAGAATTGGGTATGGTACACCCATCCTATGCTAAATCAGCATACTCTAATATTCTTAGTTTTTTTTTTTGTTCAGTGAATCTCTATTAATTTTTAACATGAGTGCTTTTGGTATTCCTATCATTGCTGATGTTTTCTGGGAAAGTTCTTCAATGTGGTTTTCTTAATTTCCATATCCTGTAAAAGTTACTCCAAGGTATTTATGATTATTGACAAAGCAATAGATGGTATTATCTTAAAAAGTTTGATGAGAACATTTAGTAGGTGAGGAATTTTTAATAATACCTCTTTTATTTATCATGGATTTAGAGAGACAAGCCATGGTTTGGTCTATCTATGTGATCTTTCTAGGTCTTGATTCATTTGATTTTCAATAATATTTAAATTGATGATGTAGTAAAAAATGAAACAAAAATAAAAAACAGCCAAATGTACACAATGGACACCAAATAGGCATATCACCAGCTTAATTTTGTAGTCTGGTTTATTTTCAGTTCTTTATAATAATTTTGAAAATCATGCGGCATCAGTGTTACATACATTACACAGTCCTGTATATAGTTGTAGTATGTAACACTTGGATTGATGAAAAAACTTAATAATGTCAAATTCTGACTCTTCTTGAAGCAAAACTAAATTACCTGTTACATGATAAATAAATATTAAGTGAATTTTCATTAGAAATGAAAATTATAAAATTCATCCAAAAATGTACACATCTTGCAAAACTGGAAAATTATTTTACTTGTTGCATAACTTTTATCTGAAGCGAACTTTCACTTTTGATCCTTTATTATATATGCATTTGTTTTTGGACTTTAACAATTTACACCAATGAATACATGTTAATAACAATATCTGTTAAACTGATCATTAGATATATTTTACTTGTTTAATCACAATTTTAAGGGATTTGATTACTTTGCAAAGAAAAATTTGATTCCGTAGTAACCAGTATCAATGTAACTATAACAATGAACATATTCATTTGTCTAAGTTTAAATCAAACATTTAACTTGAATACTTACAAATAAGGTAGTTCGTAAAGAAAGCAATAATTGTAATTACAAAAGTATCTCCATCCAATGTGTGAATGTTTTATTTAAATTACTGCTTCCAAATCTCTGGAATGCTTAAGAAAGTCTCCATCCAATGTGTGAATGTTTTATTTAAATGACTGCTTCCAAATCTCTGGAATGCTTAAGAAAGTCTCCATCCAATGTGTGAATGTTTTATTTAAATGACTGATTCCAAACATCTGGGATGTCTAAGAAAATGTAAATTTATTTAAAATTGGAATTGTATGAAGAACTTGCATTATAAAAATTGTTTGGTCACTGGTAGTTTCTATGAATGATACATGCCAGTGATATATGGTAGTTTCTATGAATGATACATGCCAGTGATATATGGTAGTTTCTATGAATGATACATGCCAGTGATATATGGTAGTTTCTATGAATGATACATGCCAATGATATATGGTAGTTTCTATGAATGATACATGCCAGTGATATATGGTAGTTTCTATAAATGATACATGCCAGTGATATATGGAAGTTTTTATGAATGATACATGCCAGTGATATAAATAAAGGAGCCAACTGATCGCAGTGAATTGATACACGCCATTATTCCTCTTTTTTATGGTGATATTTATCATAAAAGTGTAATCCAGAAACATTGTATTAAGGAAACTAGATGACTTTCACAATTTTAAAACAGTTATGACCACATTTTTAAGAAAAGCCTTATGTACTTATGATAGGTTAAAGGTCAAATTGTGTGATAATTTCCCCAGCAACTGCTTAATGGCACCAGAGTAAATGGCACCAGCCACCAGTTTCTGGCAGAGCACCAAGAAGTCAATGCCCTGCACCTTGCATTTTATAGAAGAATTAAAACAATGTAAGTGCCGAGTCATTATATTGTCTACATGGATGAGACTTTGATTAATACAAGCCACACAGTGAACAGTTTAAGGTTGGAAGGACTGAACCAACATAATGCAAGTGGTCCAGACCGAATACCATCCCTTTTCTTGAAATGGCACCAGCCTTCACACCAGCTCTCTACTTAATATTTCAAGAATCACATGATCAAAGTCAAGTTCCAAAATACTGGAAAGGAGCATATGAGACTCCACTATTCAAGAAGGGAGATAAGAATAATGCTGCCAACTATGGACCATTGTCCTCGACGTCAATTTGCTGTAAGGTCACAAAATATACTGTACACATCTGGAACAAAACGACATCCTTTGTGACCAACAACATGGCATCAGAAAGAAACAACCCTGTGAGACCAAGTTAATTACTACTGTTCATGACCTTGCACATGGATTGAACAATAAAAATGCAATCTTGCTGGATTTCAGCATTCAATCAGGTGCCACATCAACATCTTGCAATCAAGCTTCAACACTATGGTGTCAGAGACTGAACACTTGCTTGAATATAAAAACCAACAGGTCGTGCTTGACAGGTCTGTAAGATCACCCTCCCCAGCGACCTCATGTGTCCCAAAGGGAACAGTGCTAAGGCCTCTCCTATTCCTTGTATATATCAATGACCTGCCCTCACGTGTTTCCTCTAAAGCTAGCCTCTTTGCCGACTGTCTACTGTAAGGAGTGATTAATACCCAACAAGATGCAGTGTCACTACAAGAAGACATCAATAGCTTACCGGAGTGGGAGGGAAAATGGCAAATGAATTTCCACTTGTGTAAGTATGAACATAAAATTATGCATAACCAATAAAGTGGAAGATCACACTTCCTATTCAAGACCAATAAAGCCAAATACCATGGTGTCGTCTTTAACAGCAAAACTATCTTGGAACTCCCACACAGACTCAGTTATGAAAAAGCCAATCAAATGATATCTTTTCTACAAAGAAACCTGTCATCTTGCCCAAAACACATTAAGGCTTGTTGCTACAGGATGCTCATGTACCAACAGCTCAAATACACCTCCACAGTATGGGACCCACACTCCAAGACCAATGCAGCCAAACTTGAAATAGTCCAGAAGCATACAGCAAGGTTTTGTCATGGTGACTACCAATGAACCAGTAGCGTCACAACCATACTGAAGGACCTCCATTGGGAAGACCTGCAAACCATCATCAACAGAGCAAGGTCACCATGATGTACTGGATCATCAACCAGCTGGCTGAAATACCAACAACAGGGTACTTGATATCAGCAGGAGTATCAACCAGAGGCCATGCCAACAGATACAGGGTACCATATTGTTCTGTGGATGCATATAGAAATTCCTTCTTCCCCATGGGCATCCGTCTTTGAAATTGCTTGCCAGCGACAGCCATTACAGTGCTATCCATTACAACCTTTAATGCCCACATCAGCTCTGGAGACAACATTTTCTTAGCATGGACACTGTGTGTTCTTTTAACCTCTTTTTTAATTGTACAAAGAGCCTTCCTTCACACATGTACATAGCTCATCACAGTGCGACTATGCCTGTATATGGGCAAGGACTTAATTGGAAGAAGAGATGGAATGTCCAATGACTTCTTTATTCATGGATTTCATTCACATCATATTGCTTTGAATTTGGTCATTATTAGATTTTCAGTGTGTGGAAATTACATAGCATGAAACAAGTTTTATTGCATGGAAAAACCCCATGGATCAACATCAGTCTCTGTAAAAGTATGTATGAGTTCTAGAAATCCCATGTCAGTCGGACACACTTGTCTAGTGCTAGGAGTGTATATGCTTATTATCTAGATTTTACAATAGTGTCTATGCTTATTATCCAGGTTTTACAATAGTGTATATCCTTATTATTACCTAGATTTTACAATAGTGTCTATTCTATCTATTATCTAGATTTTATAGTAGTGTATATGCTTATTATCCAGATTTTACAGTAGTGTATATACTTATTATCTAGGTTTTACAATAGTGTATATGCTTATTTTCTAGATTTTACAATAGTGTATATGCTTATTATCCAGGTTTTACAATAGTGTATATCCTTATTATTACCTAGATTTTACAGTAGTGTATATTATCTAGATTTTATAATAGTGTATATACTTATTATCCAGATTTTACAATATAGTATATGCTTATTATCCAGATGTTACAATAATGTATATGCTTATTATCCAGATATTACAATAATGTACATACTTATTATCTAGATTTTACAGTAGTGTATATCTATTATCCAGATTTCACAGTAGTGTACATCTATTACCTGGATTTTATAGTAGTGTATATGCTTATTATTCATAATTTACAGTAGTGTATATGCTTATTATCTAGATTTTACAATAGTGTATATGCTTATTATCCAGGTTTTACAATAGTATATATGTTTATTATCCAGGTTTTACAATAGTGTATATCCTTATTATTACCTAGATTTTACAGTAGTGTATATGCTTATTATCCAGATATTACAGTAGTGTATATCTTTATTATCCAGATTTTACAGTAGTGTATATCTTTATTATCCAGATTTTACAGTAGTGTATATCCTTATTATTATCCAGATTTTACAGTAGTGTATATCCTTATTATTATCCAGATTTTACAGTAGTGTATATCCTTATTATTATCCAGATTTTACAGTAGTGTATACCTATTATCTAGATTTTACAATAATGTATTTGATTCATATCTAGATTTTATAGTAGTGTATATGCTTATTATCCAGATATTACAATAATGTATATGCTTATTATCCAGATTTCACAGTAGTGTATATGCTTATTATCCAGGTTTTACGCCATTATTATGCTTATTATCTAGATTTTACAATAGTGTACATGCTCATTATCCAGATTTTTACAGTGGATTGTGTTTGCTTCTTGTTTGAAGACTTAGTTACACACGATATTTACTCTATATTGCCATGTCATCTATCAGCACTGTCATCGTTTCTTGATTAAAGGCTTAGGTACACATTACTTATTCTATGTTGCCATGTCACCTGCATATCAAGTACTGTCATTATTATACAGTAGGCTTTGTTTCCTTCTTGTTTGAAGGCTTGTGTAAACAATGCTTCCTGTTTATTACTCCATTATCTAAATATTTAGCACCATCATTATTTTACAGTTGTTTGAAGACTCAGATACTCATCACTTACTCTGTATTGCCCTGTCACCCGTATATTTAGCAATGTCATGGTGTTACTTTGCAAAACCTTTCCACAAAATTTAAAATATCTCTTAAAAGAAAAATGTTTGCAAACTGTTTATGGTTCTTAAAACCGATGATCTTCAGTTGCGCTTCATATAAAGAGCTTTTAATCTAGAAAATGACAAAATGGCCATCAGAAGGGATGAGAAGGCAAAGCATAGGGTCAAAATACGACAGATGAAGCTCAGGGAGGCTTTACTTTTGCCTAAACCTTATGATTCGTGAGATGTACTTTCTATTACTATACCAATGTACCATATATACTCGCTTATAAGCTGAGTCAAACTACAAACAACACAGACCCTGATCTGCAGTTGCATAATGTGCCAGCAGATCAGGTTCTATGTTCTACTGATTATTCCTAACAAATTACACACACCCAGATCTGCTACAAAATTATAAGGCAGCTGATCTGGGCCTCTGCAGTTTCTAGTTGGAAATGACTTATAGACAAGTATATCCAGCATATATTGTTGTTTATTATAAACATAACACATGTGGTAGCTGATGACACAGAAGCTCTGACCATGAATCTCTGAAATTTACAGTGGGTCAACTCCTGTGGTTGGACAGCCTGAGTATAGTCATATAAAATAGGCTGTGCCTGTTGTGCTTTGGCAAGATGTGATAACTACTACAAAATAAGAAATGTCATCAATGACATCTATGTATCATCCATAGAAAGTAGTTCCGTCCACAACGGAAATTTTTTGTCTAAATCCCAGTCACTGACAAATTTCTTGCTATGTTTCCATGAAAGTTCCGTTAGCTCACGAATAGGTGCCAATCTGTCAAGTAAAGCAGAAAGTCGTTGTTTGGGATTATTGTAAAATTTCTGGAGTATATGTTCAAGGCATGTGACATATTTCATCTGCAGGTGCTCAACCTTCTCTCCATGTTCCAAATCACATCGATCTGAGGAGAAATAAAATACTAATCAGCTGTTGAAGAATCAGTTACAACTTTTAAGTAGAGTAACTTGAATGACTTGCCATCACAAATCTCCACAATCTTTACCACATGTACATCTGTTACATGTACATTTATATTACTGCATGTACATCTTTGTTACATGTACATCTATATTACTACATGTATATCTATGTTACAACATGTACATCTATGTTACTATATGTACATCTATTACATGTACATCCATGTTACAACATGTACATCTATGTTACAACATGCACATCCATATCACTAAATGTTCATCTATGTTACTACATGGTTGTCTTTATTACTACAAGTCCTGAGCTGATATTTCATTCCACCACTTGGTCTACAACAGAAATCAAAAGAATCATTTCCTTGCTAAATATTCAGTTTCATAGCGAACTATAACAGACATCATCACTGCATTTAATCTCCAACTCCTTGTATGGGGAAATATATTTTATTTTCTTGGGTAGGGATAGGAACTTTTCTTGATAATAACATCATGGATATATTACTAAACAAATAATAAAATACCAGTTGCTTTAAACTCATAAAAAACAATTATTTAATAAAAAAAACCCTGGTTATATTCTTTTTTATGTCTTATGTTTACTACTCTTGACCCTATTGTGGAGATGAAATTTATTTGGTTAAAGCATGTTTAAAAATTTACAAAATCACATTTATTTATTTTATGATAGTCCATGAATTTGTGGATTTTCGAAAAGAAATAAATTTAATAACTTACTGGAGAGAATTAAAATTTATTTTTTCACTGGAGTCAATAGAAATTGAAAACATTATCACCAAATATTTTAGCCTGACATGTTGTCAGTTGCTTGGTAAACATGGTGACCTAACACACAGGAGTCACAAGATCCAATCCCACAATGTACTTAATTTCAAAATAAATAATGCATATGTGATTTTTTTACTTGAATTAGGAAAGATAATTATGCTACTGCTCACTGTCTTTGTGAATTTAAACAAAATACACAGGAGAACATAAAGAGTAAGCAGCTGACATTATTGTAAGACATCTGATACACATTTCAGCTAGCCAATACATTTGAGCACCAAAGAGAAAAGAAAATTTGCTTGTCCTGAGTGAATAACTGACATATTTCATCTTGTGGTGAAAATTCTAGTATTTTCACCCACTCAATGGAATATATTCACTCAATACAATCAAATATCTTCTACACATTCTGAGTTCAGTTCCATCTGAATAATGTATCAAACATACCAGTCTGACAATATCATGTCATGACAGAATTACAATACAAATACATCTACCAAGACCCAAGGTACAATGTAAGCGATGCCGACCATTTACTGAAACATTTTACCATATCTGGCTGCTTGCTAGAATTATTGTCTTAAATAACTGTACATCTTGTGTATTTTTCAATTAGTGAATGGTACTGTTTATTTAAGATAATTCTTTGTTCTAGTTTTTTTAATTTGGATACAACATGTGAAAACAACTGGAACTGGTGTAATATGTATATTACTCATGCATATAAAACCTTTTTTAGCAGAAGAAGTTTTGTACTTTTGTGCCTAAGTATATTTAACGCTAGTACAAGTTATGTACTTTGATGCAATACTTAATACATTTTCAAGTTATGTACTTTTGTGACTTATTTAACAGATCTACAAGTTATATACCTTTGTGCCTTATTTAACACATGTACATGTGCTTTTGTGCCTTATTTAATACATGTACATGTGCTTTTGTGCCTTATTTAATATATATACAAGTTAAATACCTTTGTGCACTATATAATACATTTACACATTATGTACACATGTACCTTATTTAATACATGTAGAAAGTAAATGTTAAAAAGACTGCTGAGAGATGATCTGCATCCTTTTTAAGTGTGAAAGGAGCTACATTAGTCCTGTTTCTAAAGCCATCACAAGAAATGTATCAATAAAAATTGCTCCCTCATTAAGCTATATTCCATTAGTTCCTACTGCTATCATGGATCTGAGATTATACTGTACTTTTGTTAACTTGTTCCATGTTAGACCTGATGGTTGCCACCTGGTATTTCCTAATTTGAAACACAATTTTATGTCTAGACTCCTCTGCCATCTATGTTCTACCCAACCTCCCACCCCCACCTCCAGTGATCTGAAATCCGTCTTATATGTGTAACTGTTAGGAACAACTGTATATATCAAAGATCCTAAAATTTTTGTATTCTGCTGCACAATTCCAACAGATGAGCTCAAACTTGTCAAATGACCACTGGCTAACTTGACATGACAGTCACTGGACATAAAGTGCCCATATTGTTCCCATATAACTGTTAGGTCAATATGTCTTCCCCAACTGTTTAAACACTCTACAGCCACAGAAAAGATGAGAAAAAGTGTGAAAGTTTATCTTGTGGACTCGACAAAAACTCCATAATGTACATACATCTATTTCAAATTTTTGGTACACCTTGTAGCCTTAGTCATAAATACAGTAATACAATTTACACAAGTTAAGTTTGGAGTGGAGATTTATCATAAATATACTAGTTCAAGTGTAGAGTGGAGATCTATTATCATACTATTTCAAGTGTGGAATGGAGACCTATCGTAAATAGAGTAATGCATTTTACACAAGCTCAAATGTGAAGTGGAGATCTGTCGTAAACACGGTGACACATTTTGCAAGTTCAATTGTGGAGAACATATCTTTCTTAAGTGCAGTAACAGATTGTACACGAGTTCAAATGTAACATTTTAATGGGTAATTTGTATAATCAACGCTTCCTAACTTGTAAGATTTATCATAAATGCCCTTTACACATTAATGTATGTTCTTATGGGAATAAAATTTGTAAACCTTTTTGCCCAAGATTTTATTCAATAAATCCATTCACCTTTTGACATGAAGACAATTGCCCTGAGTAAAGCCACTTCTTCCACTGAGAGTTTCAACCGTTTCAAGGACTCGGCCAATTTCATTTCAGCAAGAAGAAGATCCTCTGAAGTCAGTTTCTGTAGGTCATTTAAATGTAATCTTAAGTCACCCACTGCTCCAACTACACCTAGTTTGATGTCCATCTTCTGATAGTGACCAAGGAACCAGAATTCATAGCGTGCTGCTGTAAACAGATACAATCAAAGTACTGACAATAATAAGATTATATTAATCCATGGTGTGAATTTATTGAAAATTTTGCAAACTGATTATAAGTTGCAGTTAGATAACTCAACTTTGAAAAGCTATACAATCTGCACCATGTATGCACTTGGACATGCACCATATATGCACTTGAACATGCACCATATATGCACCATTTATGCACTTGGACATATGCCATATATGCACCAGAACATGCCCCATATATGCACTTGGACATGCCCCATATATGCACTTGACATGCCCCATATATGCATTTGAACATGCACCATATATGCACTTGAACATGCACCATATATGCACTTGGACATGCCCCATATATGCACTTGATCATGCACCATATATGCACCTGAACATACACCATATATGCATTTGAACATGCACCATATATGCACTTGAACATGCACCATATATGCACTTGGACATGCCCCATATATGCACTTGATCATGCACCATATATGCACCTGAACATACACCATATATGCATTTGAACATGCACCATATATGCACTTGAACATACACCATATATGCACTTGAACATGCACCATATATGCACTTGAACATACACCATATATGCACCAGAACATGCCCCATATATGCACTTGACATGCCCCATATATGTACTTGATCATGCACCATATATGCACCTGAACATACACCATATATGTACTTGAACATGCACCATATATGCACTTGGACATGCACCATATATGCACCTGAACATACACCATACATGTACTTGAACATGCACCATATATGCACTTGAACATGCACCATATATGCACTTGAACATGCACCATATATGCACTTGGACATGCCCCATATATGCACTTGATCATGCACCATATATGTACTTGAACATGCACCATATATGTACTTGGACATGCACCATATATGCACCTGAACATACACCATATATGCACTTGAACATGCACCATATATGCACTTGAACATGCAGCATATATGCAACAGAACATGCAGCATATATGCACTTGAACATGCACCATATATGCACTTGATCATGCACCATATATGAACCAGAACATGCACCATATATGCACCTGAACATGCACAATATATGCACTTGAACATGCACCAGATATGTACCTGAACATGCACCAGATATGCAACTAAACATGCACCATATATGCATCTGAACATGCAGTATATATGCACCTTGACATGAACCATATATGCACTTGAACATGCATCATATATGCTCTTGAAAATGCAGCAAATATGCACTTGAACATGCACCAGATATGCACCTAAACATGCACCATATATGCACTTGAACATGTACCATATATGCACTTGAACATGCACCATATATGCACCAGAACATATGGCATATATGCACTTGTACATGCATCATATATGCACCTGAATGTTTTTACTGGTGTTGGACTCTTTTTTTGATTATCACTATAAGTACTCAACAATAAGTAAGATCCTATTGCAAACTTCATAGACCCATATCAGCTATTGCATAATGTGTAAGCATAACATAGTCTATGCAGTCTCTTAAGAGTAGTTGGTCTCAACAAGCATTCGTTATCTGCCAGCATATTATGCAATGGATGACCAATCAGAGTCGCTTCTGTTTTCCAGTGGGATTCTGACCTATAAGCAAGTGTATATGGTAATTAAAACAGTCTTCAATAATTGGAATGTTTTCAGGGATCTGATTTTGTTGACTGAACTGATTATCTGGTAAAGATGTGATAAAAGAGAACTGGGCAAAATCAATAAATATAATCTGTATCAATATTAATTTCTTAACCCGAGTGTAATTAACAATTATGCCTCAATGAAGCTTTTAGTACACTCCAGTAGAAATTAAAATGATTTAATTATGCAGAAAACAAACTCAAACTAAAGTGATCCTGACACAAACTGCTGGCCCCTTTTCTAAGTAAAGTTGCTTTTTTAATACCCTGTTAATTTTGTTGTGTTTAGTTGGCACTATAAGAACAATATTGAACTGATATGCCATTAAACCTTGCACATACATACATACATACATACATACATATATATATACATACATACATGCATGCATATGGGTATAAAAAACATAAAAAGGAGCAATCTTTTCAATGATTTCAAATTAGAGGTACTATAATATATATTTAATAATATGAAAGGTACACATTTTTTAATCATTGTTGTCATTACAATCTGTTTCAGAAGCTATTATCATTGCCCAAACCTAGAAGCCATTTCTACCATCACATGAAAAGTTGGTCTTTGACAGACCTTGGAGTGACATCCATTATTAAAATCAGTCTTTGAGAAACCTTGGAGTGATATCCATTATTAGAATCAAGGTTCATGCACCAGTAATTATCTTGATTAGCCACAGTTCAGCTTAGGCCTTATATGAAAAGCATGCAGTATGCAGTCAATTCATCTAATTCCTATACTCATTCAAGTGTGCAATACACAGTTAACCCACTGAGGGCAACCTATCATGATATAAAATGTATAGTCATTAATATAGAAAATTTGCCATTGAATAAACATACGTATTTCTATATCCAATGCACTGGTCAGAAAACCCCTTCTGTGTAGACTAGGGTGCATATATTGTACCACTGAAAAATACTTAAGCTATGTTGGTAAAGCATAAAATGTAAATCACAGTGACTTTCATTGGTTGTAAGGCTGCAGCACTAATACTTATGCATCCATTTATCAAGTTTCATGATTTGAACATACACAACACCCAATAAATGAACTTTAAACCCAAATGTTAACAACAACAAAGGCAATGATGTATGAAATATAGGTCACAATTATCTCGTTTTGCAATAAGGATATAGTACTTGTTAAGATGTATCTACACATAAAGCTTCATGATTCATGTAGGATAATATGCACACAGTGTTTCCAAAAACTGGTGTGGTTGTTAGCAAAATTATAACACTATACCAAAGCTAGTAAAACGTTCAAAATGCAGGTCATGATGAGCTTCTTTTGTTATATGGGTGTGGTACTAATAAAGATGCATATCATCATCGATTTGTTGATCACAGCGTGAACCATGCCAGAGAAATGAACATCAAACACAAAATTTACCCCAACCTAGTGACGCATAAAATATAAATGACCTACTAGTGAAATGAGGGTTTAGTACTCATAAAGATTTATCGCTTCACCAAGTTTAATGATTCTAGACAGGACAGTATGTATATACATGTAGCTTCCAAAAAACTTTCATGGTCATAAGTTAAATGCAGCAACTTTACCTAACCAAGTAAAATGTGAAATGTTAAATAAAGTGACCTTATTTCTGCATGTGTATCTTACTAATAGAGATGAATAGAGAGAATAATCATATAGTTTAATGATTCAAGCATAAACAGTTAAAACACAAAATTAAAACCAAGTCAGTGAAGTAGGAAATATGGGGCACCATGACCAACTTTTGTGAAGATGTACTAGTAGTGCTTATTAAGATGCAACCAGGTTTCAATGAATTCAAGGTAGAGTTGGATGCCAAAAATAAAATATTTTGCAATGAGCTAAAGCAAAACCTTAGCCTAAGACAGTAATCATGTGAAATGTATGTCACAATGACCTTCTTTTGTTGTAAGGATGTAGTACACTGACAAAGATTCATACAATCATTATCTGTTGATTCAAGCACATGAACAGTGCTAGATTTGAGAAATAAACTTGAAATACAAAATTTAACTTAGGTGCTGGAGAAATCAATTTAAAACACAAAGTTTACAGGGCATATAAACCCAACTTGTTCTTGAACTATATGCAAAAAACTTAAAATAGTCAAATGTCAAATATTGGCCTTTTGTTTCAAGGGTGTGGTACTAATAGTGATACATATAACTCTGGTCTGATGATTCTAGTAAGAACAGAACTTAGGAAATAAAACACAATAAACAAAACTTAACCGAGGTGAGTGAAACATGAAATGTGGGTCCTGTGACCTACTTTTGTGATGAGGGATTAATACTTGTCAAGATGCATTATGTTGCCAAGTTTCTTGGTACTAGGTATGCATATAGTGTGCAAAAAAAGCTAATGCATTTTTTCATGATCTAAACACAAAACAGTAGCATATGAAATATAGATCAGTATTCTTCTTTTGTTGTAAGGGTGTTATACTGAGATGCATAAAATTATCTAGTCTGATGATTCAGGGTAGAAGGCTTGAGAAATAAAACTTGTTACAAATAATTTAACCAAGGTAAGCTAAAGGTAAAACATGTAGGTCACAATGATTTGTTTTGGGATGAGGATGAAGTACTTATCAAGATGCATCCCTCACCAAGTTTCATGATTCCTGGTAAAACACTGTGTATACAGGGTGCTAAAAAATGAGATAAGCAAAATGCAAAAACTGACTAAATCAGTAAAATGTTAAGTGTAGGTCAAGTGACCTTTTGTTGTAACGGCATGGCAATAATACAGATGCATACAAACATATAGTTTCATGATTCTAGCATAAACAGAGCTTGAGAAATAAACTTGAAATACAAAATTTAGTCCAGGTCAGTGAAGCTTGAAATACAGGTTACAGTGACCCACTTTTGTGCTGAGGGTCTAGCACTCATCTAGATGCATCCATTCACCATGTTTCATTATTCCAGGCATAACAGTATGTACATACTGTGCAAACAGACTCAGCTAAATACTAGAGTTTCACCTAGAACGTAAACTAAGTTATATACAAGTACAAAGTTAGCTTTCTCTGATACCTCCCCAGAAGGTAGGTGCTATGAAACCCACTCCAAAACAAGGAAGAAAGAATGGATGATCTGCAGAGAGATGTTACATATGTATATGCTTTTAGATGTGTGGATGCCGATGCCAGGAGAATAGTAGTACCAATCCTCTACTTCGCAGAAGGAGCTAATAAATTTCATCAGCCAATAAATATTACACCATCTAAAATATAAATGAGCAGTGCAATTCTATAACTTGCAGTCCAGATGCAAATACATCAAATAGTTTATCCAGTCTCTAGGCACATCTGTTTATCAAAAATACATTTGAAATGCTGTAGTATTCCATATATTTGTTATGTACAGCAGATGCAAAAAAAAACCCCTGGACATTTAGGTTCTTTGTACTGGAACATTATATCAAGTATTGATCAACAATGTTGTGAACCTGGCACTGCAAATATCACTATTTATTTCACTGATGTAAAATAATACTGAGGTGACATCTGTACTTGTGATTTTATTGAGTATTGGTATATCACCGTGTGAACCTGGCAATAAAAATATACCAATAATAATTTATTTTATTGATGTAACACAATACAACATAACACTTTAATTGGTGTAAATTATATTGAGTATCTTTTTATTGAGGTGTGAAAATGGCAATACAAATATCATTATTATTTTATTGATGTAACATGACACTGACATAACACACATATTGGTGTATATTATACTGAGTATCAGCATATCATGGTGTGAACCTGGCAATACCAACATTGTAATATTTATTGATGTAACATGATAAAAACACAACACTTATATTGGTGCACAGGATGTTGAGTAGTAAAAGTTAGTGTAAAACTGGCAATACAAATATCATAATATTAATTTATATTGTTCGTAAGCATGACACTGGCATAAAACTTGATAAATGTTCCTATGAGTATTATTTTTATAAAATTAATATTAGCAATATTTTCCCACTTTTGGATCACAGGTCACTTTTTTGTAGACTGCACTCATACAAAAAGTCAGTACTGTAATTATAGTATAGTGACTCAAATTACAATGGGTACATAACAGAACCTTTTTACAAGTGGGGTGAGAAAGTTGCACGTGACTGACTCACCTTAGCGAAGCTCTTGCATTGCCAGGATCAAAAATGTTCCAAGAAATTCCCAGCAATTTTTGCAATCTTTAACATTTGGGGCAAGATTCTGAATGATGAACTGTCATCATCATCATCTACATCTTCCAAGGTATTGAGCTTGTGGGTCGAATTGACTGAAAGTTGAGCAAGGTCTTCTAATGGAGATAAAATAATACAGATTTCATCTATCACTGCTGTGACCTAAATTCTGTCCATACCATTGTGAGATCAGCCATGTTCCAGCGTTTCTGTTTCATCACCTTCATCAATAGGAAATGACGATGAAGTATCATCAGCAAGCATCCTCATTTTGCTCATTGGATACACTGTCAGTAGTGATCACCTTATGCAATGCTGGTCTGGCACTGAGGGTTTGGCTGGGTTGGATGCTTTCATAAGTAATGTTGGTTCATTATGAATTCATAGGACTGGCCAGTCCTGTCAATCATCTGGCCAGCTCACCAGTCAGAGATAACTGACTCCTGATCAGTGTAAACAAGTGCTGGTTAGTCAGCAGCCAAAATGGCATTATACCATAACTGGTATATGCCATGCTGGCTGATGTGATATGGCTGGCTATCTATGCAGTCTGTCTGGTCAGCCATTTTGCTGGTTGGAGATTACAGACTCCTGACCATTGTAATTGTACATAGCAGTTGGAATGGCATACCAAAGATATAAGCTCTGCAGTCCAGCCAGCTGATTTGGAATGGCTGGAATAGACCTTGCATCCATACTGTGTTGGTACAAACTGCCTGTCCATACCATATTAAACAAACTCCAAATCTTCATTTCTGGCTTGTTTTCTATTTTCATGTACGGACATGGTAAATGATTGCAACCATTCATGCCTCATTAGTGTTGTCATATTTGTTTGTGAGTCATCACACCTCAATGGTGGGTTCCTAGGCTTATGCTTAGTGAGATGACAGTATGTAAACACCATTTCAACTCACTGACATATTTGAGTCATGTGGGGTGGAGAGGGCATCTCGACATCACCTATGAGATAAATCAATGCTATAACCATATTCATGGATACCATATGTTGTGGTGCTATTCTGCATTTTCATGAAGGGTGAAGAGGACATATCGAATCCCCCACTAGACGAACCAGTGATTTGGCCATGAAGTGCATGTTAAAAGTCTTGCTATGATGTATTGAAGCATGCTTATTTTTGTGTGGCCTTTGAGCTGCTTTTCCAAACCAATGGACCATGCATTTCTTACCCGAGTCAACGAGCAATTGCAGGCATAGACGCTTCTTGTGTCCTATCTCCATGATCTTAAATTGTTTACGCTTTTTACACTTTTGGATGTCATCTCTGCAAAGAAAAAGAGGAGCAAAAACAAATGCATATAACACACACACACACACACACACACACACACACACACACACACACACACACACACACACACACACACACACATAATTTAAACTGCCTTATCGAAATGACTAAAAAGTGTAATTGTTGATAAGTGCAGTGCAAGAAAATTTCCCTGGTGAAACTGAATGCCACCCACTGAAATCACAAAGAACAATACATTAACTGCTAAAATATAAATAATTCACCGGATTTCACAAAAATGTTGTATGTACCACATAAAATAACATTTTAACTTATGACTGAAAAGAAAAGCTGGATGATTTGAAATTTAAGTATAAGATTAAATCATAAATGGATTCTTTAAAGGACATATTTATTAGCATGACAGTGAAAGTGAAAACTGGTTAAAACCAGGTATAATGGTAGCCACCAAGCAGACAGAAAGGGAATTAACCTGTATGAGTTGCCTCCATTGGGAGAGAGAGATTTTCCCATGTTTCCAGGAGGGCTGAATTCAGAGGTATCAGAGAAAGTTATCCTAATGTGATACTAATGTAATGATGTCAGGTAACATGTTTCACAGAGAAATGTCTGAAGTCAAATGCCTAGAAGCACTTTCAGGGTTCATGTTGTAAATTCTTAAAATGCTTGTCCATGTACTTAATAAGATCATTATTTGGCATATGTACTGCATCAGATGTTGGAATGGTTCCCTTTCAATGAGCCCCATCAAAGAGTTTTGTTTCTGATTCAAAATGTTTGATAAACCTTGGATGTCCTTCAACTTAAGTGGCTGCGTAGCATTTATCTCCACCTATGATGATCCATCCGACACTGCAAATCATTACTCTGGAATACTCTTGATAATGATGGCAAGGCTTCCAAGGCTAACAAATCTTCACTGAGATGAACTCTTGCATTTAGCCTTGTTCTGCTTGAGGCAACATGTTCAAGATGTGTTGCAATAACACAAAAATTCTTGATAAGTAGTCATGGGTGTATGTTTATTAACTAACCAGCTCACTTGCTTCAATCCACTAATGTGGGAAAACCCAATAACTAAAAGTGATATGATTTAGTTAACCTCTTGCTATTGTTTTGGATTGTAATGACAGGAAGTAAGTACTCTTTTCACTACAGCCCCAAATGTCTCCAAATAGTGATATCTCATCACATCATCCAAAGTTGCCCATTCAAATTTGTGTGCTCCTCAATGCATTGCTAATGACCACAGTGAGCAGGACACTAAATTACACTAACTATATGGCCCTGCATCACTGCTGCACCATTTGAGTTAGCACATACCAGTGGCAGCTTCTGATTCTCCTGAGAACTCAAATTCTCAATTTAGAGAACACATGACTGCATGCTGCATTCCATTCCATCGTAAATTCCCTTTGCAGGAAACTCTTCATGTTCACAAGTTGTATTTTGATCTCACCATCAAACACAAATCTGGCATAAACTATCAACTGTCCATCGACTTTTGCATCTGTGAAAACAGAGAGAGACTTACACTTGGATTAATCTTAGCATCACTCCTGACTGTGCTGGACACTGTCTTTTTACCAAGTCCCTGGCATGGTTAAAATGTTTCTATTGTTTTTTCCCCATTCTTTTCACTGCAAATTGGCATCATTTACACAAACTTGAAAGGTCTTCCTGTTATTATGCATTTTGTGTTCAAATTCTGTTTTGCAGTTTCTGCGTTGCTTTAAGGGTTTTTACTATGTTTAGTAATAGCAGATTGACATCATTTGTACAAATTTATAAGCTCCTTTTTTGTCAGAACGCTTTGCACCAAACTTGATAAAAATTTGTCAAGCAGCTTTTGAGAAGTCCGGGTTTACAACAGCAACTATTGTGGGACAAATGACAGACAAAGAACAATACAAGGCCTTACAACCAGGTGAACTAAAAATACACCCCCCCACCCCAAAAAACTAAAACAAATATCAGTACCATCTTTCCTTTACCAGAGCTGACTCCTTTTTTTGAGTCACTGTTTTCTTTCAGACTTTCATCAATTGTTACTGGCTTTGTCACATGACTTAAGAAGATATTTTGGTTTTTATATGAAAAATTCCTTTGACTATTGTGTGAGAGAAATCACTGACTCTGAACAGATGTCAATTACACTACCATTCAGTAAAAGAGACAGGCACAATATACACACTGTGACTAGTTTTCCTATCATGATTTTCTTATTTACCTTTGATAAGTTTCATAAGATCTGTCATGGGAATTTCTTTTACACCAGGTAAACATTTTATGAAGGACACATAACGCTGAATGCTTCTCTCTGCATGATTTCCAGTTTTCTGCAGTATCTCCTGTCGATTATCTACGTCCAAGCCCGTCTCTTGATAGATTCTCTGATATTCTTCTGATGCAAGGGGTGTCAGGCTTCCAAACAGAGCATTCTTCAGTTTATGTTCCTCCTACATTAAAGACAAATGCAAATACAGTGGTCTCTCCTTTGATATATTGCAGGCCCCCTGAAACACGGAAAGTGTGGGCATGGATTCCATTAAACTGACTTAATTAAAATGTTTCAATACCATTTATTCTACCTGATTGTAGATAATGGCTAATGAGAATGAATTTTGATGTGACATTATGCAATTAATTACCCTATTTTGTGAATGGTGTGTGCATGTAACATACTCAGATTTGCTTGTAACAGACCCCAGTATAAGGTACCTTGTAACAGACCCCAGTATAAGATACCTTGTAACAGACCCCAGTATAAGGTACCTTGTAAAAGACCCCAGTATAAGATACCTTGTAAAAGACCCCAGTATAAGATACCTTGTAACATACCTCAGTATAAAGTAACTTGTAACAGACCTCAGTATAAGGTACCTTGTAACAGACCCCAGTATAAGGTACCTTGTAACAGACCCCAGTATAAGGTACCTTGTAACAGACCCCAGTATAAGATACCTTGTAACATACCTCAGTATAAAGTAACTTGTAACAGACCCCAGTATAAGGTACCTTGTAACAGACCTCAGTATAAGGTACCTTGTAACAGACCCCAGTATAAGATACCTTGTAACATACCTCAGTATAAAGTAACTTGTAACAGACCTCAGTATAAAGTAACTTGACATTTACCAAGGTTTATTTATGACTTCAGAAACTGCATTATAAAGAGAAAGGTCAAGGCCTATGTCCAGTCTGAAAATATAACATCTAATATGGGCCTTTGTCCGACACTAGAAATCTGTCTGTGAAACAAAGATGCCCCAACAGAGTGTTATGTAAACAGACCTTAATATAAAAATTAAACAAGCTGTGATGGATAGATGGAATGGCAAGGTTATTATTATATGCTCTAGACTTCAGGGTAGGAAAAAATGAAATCAATAATTTGTTCAAAACTGTAAAGCAGCTGAATGTCTCTGTTTTAATTTTACTTTTCCACACTAAAACAATGCACAGAGACATAATTCTATATACAATTAGCACTAAAACAATGCACTGAGACATAATTCTATGTACAATTAGCACTAAAACAATACACTGAGACATAATTCTATGTACAATTAGCACTAAAACAATGCACAGAGACATAATTCTATATACAATTAGCACGAAAACAATGCGCTGAGACATATTCTATGTACAATTAGCACTAAAACAATGTACAGAGACATAATTTTACGTACAATTAGCACTAAAAACATAGACTTTAAAAGAAAGTAAACCTTACAGATATTTTCCTTGATTATTTAATGCATGAACCAAACCTGATGTTTTTTAATTTCTATACAAACAAAAAGCCCAAAATTCCTTAAAACACTGTTCAAAAAAGAATAAAAATCATGTAATTTACACAAACATATACTATCATATACCCAATTTGATATCTGAAACAAAATAATATAAAGACAGACAGAAAGGAATAAAATGTAGTACATACTCAGCTGTCAAAGTGAAGAAACTAAAGATGATTACTTTGCTGATTGTTGTAGTGGTGGAAAATTGCATCTCTTGGAGTCCTGGGATTGTTCCCTGATTTTTTTCATGCACAGGGATCAGTATATCAACTGCCAGGAGTCCTGGGGTTGTCCCCTAGTTTTATAATGCATAGGGATAGACAAATCCACTGTCTGTAGTTCTGGGAATATTCCCTGATTTTATAAAGCACAGGGATGGGTAAGTCCACCGTCTGGACTCCTGGGGTTGTTCCCTGATTTTATGATGCATAGGGATGGGCAAATCCATTGTCTGGAGTCCTAGGTTTGTTCTCTGATTTTATAATGCATTGGAATGTGTTAAATCCACTGTCTTGATTCATGGGGTTGTTCCCAAATTTTACATACCAGCCATATTCCCAGACAGTGCTGGGGGTGTTTGAGACTCAAAAGGTGTGCTTTGAGGTCCCAAGGGGTATCAGTGCACATGGCCCAAAATAAGCAATGTCATCCAACTGAGAATATGCTATCTTTTAATAAAAGCCTATATAAAATGATTGGAAATTCAGATCTAAATAAAAAATTAAACTGTCTCTCTTTTTTTCAAAGCATTTAATTAATGTACAAAGAAAGAAATAGTTGGTAGACTTAACATTGTCTAATATCAATTCCATACACATATCCAAACACTCACATAATGAAAACCATGCTCACAGTAAATAAAAACGTATATCAAGTTTCTATCTTTAAAATCCACTGGATGGCAAAATATAGGCTTAATTAGATGCAGTCTTTGCAGCTGTCAACAGCTCAATAGGGGGTTTGAAGGTAATGTAAGTATCATTAGTATTCATCTTTGCACTCATTACAGACGAGATGTTATTATTGTCAGAGTGTCCCTGCTGTATTGTATGAGTGCATCCTGGTCAGAACTGAGTCGTTCATGATGACTGTAATGTTAGCATTGTCAGAACTCTATCTGATGCAGTCTGACCACAAGATATGCTTGTCTCTGTAGAAAAATAAATATATATCACATCTGGGATTGAAGATTTCATTGCTGCAAGGGGGAGATCATAATATCTTCAAGTTTCATGGGTCTTTACAGGTAATACAGCAATAATAAATGCCTCTGTCCAGTTCAGGTGTTAACACTTTATCAACACAAATCAACTGTGCAAACACAAGCATGTGCTGATTACCGTCTTTCAGTCAATCTATTTCATAGCTAAAATCATCCTGAAAAACAAGGGTCAATTAATAGGTAGTATTTTAACATTATTAAGATAATGAATAATAATAAAGAGAACTAATTTTAATGTTCAATTTAGCATGTCAAATAGCTACATACAAATGGTGCTCCTATTTCAATGGACACTGTATACTTCAGAATGACTAATGTTGATATGATGTTTGCAGTATGTGCAAAGAATTAAATGCTCCCCCATGCTGCTGTGCTTAACAAAGTAAAACTCCATCAACCTGGAGATTTTAAATTTTTCTTTGCTGGGCTTTGCTTGCTTGATAGAAAATTGCATCCTGATTCATGTTCTTCAAAACTGAATCACAATTAACACTATTCCAACAAGGGAACAATCATGTTATCCAATGTATATATATGGAGTACAAATCCAACTTCAAAGAAACGTTGCTGCTGAACACAAACTTTTTTGAAGTTGGCTTCAACATTTGCATTCAGTGATGTGATGTATAATAAAATCTGTTCTGCATCACATCTCGATGTACATAACTTCAGATGAACTGGGTTGTTCTACTTTGTGTACTTCACCTATGTAAATTAGCTAAATGGGCTCTCCCACAGCAGTAATTGGCATGACACATTACCCTTGTTATTGTCAGTCAATTATGTAATCTCTGAAAGGTGGTTCTTTATATATCTGACTGCCTTACCTTTCAATTGCCTCAAATCAACTCTATGCCCTGAGGATAGGTTTAGCTGAGATTTGAGCAGGACTGTCTACTGTTCATGTTTACTACAGATTACAGGTATATATCATGTTGGTCAAGAATATATTCGGGAGGGTGATGTCATAAACACTTTGGGATTAAGATTACTGAAAACTGTATTTTTCAAAACATGATTGTCTTGAGGGTTTTGAGAGTATAAAATCATGTTTTCTTTGTGACACTGCATGTTATGGCAGATGTGGTGTAGGGATGGACAACTCCACAGTCTTAAGTCCTGGGGTTGTTCCCCAACTTTTGCATGTTTAGGGATAGACAAATACATTGACTTGAGTCCTGGAGTTGTTCCCTGATTTAAGCATGTAAAGGGATGGACAAATCTAATGTTTAGAGTTCTGGGATTGTTCCCCAGTTTTAACATGTGTACAGATTGACAGAACTACTGTCTGGAGTCATGGGGTTGAGCTCCACTTTTTGCATGTATAAGGATGAAGAAATCCATTGTCTGAAGTCCTGGAGTTGTTCCACAATTTTATTATCTGTCAGGATGGACAAAACCACATTCTGGAGTCCTGGGGTTGTGCCCCAATTTAGCATGTGTAGGTCTGAAGTTGTGGGTTTGTTATCCAATTTTTGATTTTATAGGGATGAATAAATCCACTTTTCCAACATCCAGAACAGGTATTATCAAGTGTCAACCAAATATGTATTATACTGCTTTTTGTGTTTTGGCAAATACAACACTTTTCAGCATACATTTTCAAAATCTGCATCCATAATTGGTTCCCATTATGAAAAGCCCTTGGATGCATGATTCAAGCATTCAACTTGCATACATGTGATTAAATATGACCAAAATGTTTACTCAGGGTGGTACTACAACTTCATCTTTCTTTCCATTAAAGTAGTGCAGAATTTGGTGGCAAGTATGAAAGAAAATTGTTGAAAACGTTTGGAGGAAAGTGAAGCAACCAGTGATTGCCAGTGATTGCATCAGAAATAGGGAGGTGAAATATGGAGATTCGGAGGACTTTTGGGGATGAAAACAAAAATGTAGACAATCCCACAGACTGTGTGAAAGTTGTTCAGGATGGAAACAAATGGATTGAGAATTTATCTGAATAAGAAGACTACTCTGACATATTACATGTGTGATGGACCTATGCAAACTTTAGCCAGAGAATTCCATGAGGTTTACTCTTGAACTAAAGCAACCACTGAAAATAAGAAATAAAACCTTTGAATATATTTTTACACCAATCTCGATGTCACTTAAAAAGATAAATGTTTAAAATTTGGAAAAATTAAATTTCTGTTTAATGATAGTTTTTCGACAATTACCATCTATACTCGCTTATAAGTCTACTCTAACGGTGTATATACGATATGAGATAACTGTAGTGAAATAGAAGTTTGTAATGATCCTATTTTTACTGATAAAAAATATATTTTCACAATAGATATTATTCCTGAATTTTTTTATGTTTGAATCAGCAAAATTTCTGCAAATTCAACTTCTTTACATCACAGCTCTAAAACCAAGGCATCAGAATTTGCACTGAAATTAATAAAAGGTTCTTAAAATGTAGTTTTACCATTTCAAACCTAGCTTAAATTGAATTAAACATTATTTTTATGTAGTGTTTTTATTAAAATTGTAAGCTATTCAAAATAACATGTTTGAAGCTTTTTATTTGATATAAGGTTTATAATAGTTCTGATTAATAATCAAACTTAAATATTGAGGAAATAAAATGTACTGAGGGGACATTCACTGAAATCCGTTTGTTTTACTTTATGAGGGGCCATTCACTGAAACCCATCTTTTATTTGATGAAGGGCTATTCACTGGAATCCATTTCTTTACTCCTTGAGGAGTCATTCACTGGAATCCATTTTTTTTTTACTTTATGGAAGGCCATTCACTGAAATCCATTTCTCTTTATCTGGGGCCATTCATTGGAACTGATTTCTTTTACTTAATTTATCTGGTACCAGGATGGTTCACCTGGCAGATATTGGCTTAAGTGGCAATGAGACAACATACATGCATAGAGGCAGATAATGGTGCAAGTGGCAATGAGACAACAGACATGCTTTGTGGCAGATAATGACTTAACAGACATGCAGAGTGGCAGATAATGGCTTAAGGTGGCATGTCTGTATAGTGGCAGATAATGGCTTAAATGGCAATTAGACAACAGACATGCATAGTGGCAGATAATGGCTTAAGTGGCAATGAGACAACAGACATGCTTTGTGGCAGATAATGACTTAACAGACATGCACAATGATAGATAATGGCTCAAGTGGTATGTCTGCATAGTGGCAGATAATGGCTTAAGTGGCAATGATGCAACAAGTGAGCATTGTGGCAGATAATGACTGAACAGGCATGCATAGTGGCAGATTATTGCTTAATTGGCAATGAGACAACAGGCATGCATAGTGGCCAACTTAAAAAAAATCATGATGTTCAGGGTGTTTTTTTAGCATCCATTTACCTTTCATAAGGCATGCCAGGATCAAAGCACATTAAAATTAATATTCTATGCAAGTTTTAACAAAAAGAGGTGGTTGCACTTGCAAAGGCATGAACAAGTACTGTAACTGAATATATTAATTGATAAACAATAAAATTTACAAAGATATTCTTACATAAACCTCCAAATAGCGCTCTGACATGTACTCTGGGTTCAGGAATTGTCTCATCCAGGGGTAAATATTTTCATGAGCTGTGATGATTTTCTGCACCATGTCATCTACTTCTTTCTCTTCAGATGGAGATACAATTAGGGATGAACTAGTTTTCTGAATTTTTCTCTTAGGCTCCAAAATCTCTTCTGATGTTGTAGATGTTACTGTATAATGAAATAAAAGTAATATTATATAACAGTATTCAAACATCATTAGATGGAAGCCAATGAAGGTCAGATAGGGCCCTATGGAAATACAAATGACAGAGAAAAATAGGTAACAAATGACATTTTCAAACAGAGACATTTAAAGTAACAGTCATCCCTCAATATACAGGACCTCAATGTACTGCACCCCCTTTTATAGCAAAGGTATGGTTTTGGTTAATTTTGAAATTGTTAATGTTGCCCCTCAAATATTGTGAGGCTTATTGTGCCATATCTTCCCCTGGTAGCACCCTGCTCACATGAGGTGTGTTCTACCCTCTCAATCTCCATGGTAACAGTTTCAGCATTAACACTAACCTCTTATTTAACGCACCATAAAAGTCTGAAAAAGCGACTTCCTATTTGACAAAATCATACCTTAAAGCATCAGTACAACAGCTGTTCACTGTTTGAATCAATGCTGGACAAGACTTAATACCAACTCAGTTCTATCAAAGGAAACCTGGGTTGGCTTATTTCAGTAATTTTTAAAAGATAAATACATAAATGAGCAGAGTATTATTTAGCTTAAAAAGTTAACTAATAAACCAAGGGAACTAAGCATGGTTACTTATTTGTGATGAGTAAATCTGAGACATTCCTAATGTAGTCAGTCTAACAAGGCATATTACCAGTTCTCAAAAGCAATGCTAGAATGGTTGTTTGGTTAAAAAGTAAGGTAATTCCACAACATTTATGATTTTTAATGTAACATATTTTCATGGATGCTAACAGTCAACAGAATGTATGAAAGAAAACAGTGTATGAATAATACTTTTGATACATCACAACCAGTTAGAGACTGAATGTTTTTATTTGTTTCTTGTAACTTTACAAATAAGAGCAAAGTCAATGTGCAAAGAAAACTTTCCAGATGCATAGGGTAACAAAAAATCAAAGTGCACCTGATATCACTCACCTAGCTCCGATTCAACGTAGCAATGGACAATACTTTATGAAGGAGAAAGTATTACTGTAAGAACACAACCTACGTAATCTCTCTTCCACCTATGTAATCTCTCTTCCACCTAAGTAACCTATCTCCCACCTATCTAATCTATCTCCCACCTATCTAATCTATATTCCACCTGTTTAATTCATCTACCTATTTAATGTACCTCCCACCTATTTAATCTTTCTTCCACCTATTTAATCTCTCTCCCACCTATTTAATCTATCTCCCACTAGTTAATCTCCCAGACATTATACTGATTTTATCTATTGTACTATATCGTGATACAAATTCTTTTTAAAGATGAGGCTTAATATACATAGTCTCCAGCTCATAATCAAAGTCATCCAAGAGCTTGATGATAAAAAATCTTTAACCTTTATATACAAGCTGAATGAGCAATATTGTCTCTAGATCAAATGAGGTAACAAGCTCAGCCATTCTGACGAAAATTATCAAACTGACATGTTCAGATCACACTAATAATAAAACCTATCTAATGCAAAGATAATGTAAGCATATTTACCAAGTTGGAGCAAAATTGGATTCGAATGCAGTTTACATAATGATAACAAGCTTGGCCAATCAAATACAAGATTACTCTATTAATATGCTAAGATCTCACTCATGCTGAACTCATTCCGCATCTTGACAATATATGAATACTTAAAGGCCAAATAACGCCACTATGCTTCAAAATTCGTAAATGCCAAATCATGTCATAATACTGAATTTTGAAAGATATTGGTCATAAACATTGTTGCATTGAAAATCTTATCAGAAAATATTGTTGCTGGAGTGTTTACAAGCTCAGCCAATCAGAAGCAAGGTCATGTCATTAATATGCATGAATCTGATTCGTATTCATGTTGTAACTAAATCAAGATCTTGACGGCATAGACCTATTAACAAAGTCAGATCAAAATCCAATAAAAAATAATCTCTTGAGTGGAAAAAAACCTAAAACCATTCTGATTGAGATCACATCATAAATATGGATTCATTTCATTCATAGCAAAAGGACTCATGTGGCCCTGATCACTCACCTGGCTTACATAACTTAACATTTGACCATTTTATTAAGCAGGCTTACACAGTATTATCATAACACAACTTGTACAAAAGAACTCCCAAATTTCACATCATGTTAATTGTACTGATTTTGTTATATAGTCTGACAAAACTTCTTTCCAAAAATAAATGCACAATTAATATGCAAAGCCTCCGGCAAATTATCAAAATTAAAATTTTTTTTAAAAGTTAGGCTTACAGGTGACACTTTATTTTTTGGTCTATAGAGTCAAAGGACTTTCACATGAATTGAAATTATAATTGACAGGTTGTTGTTTTTTAAAGGCTCTGGGTTTTATTACTCCTGCAAGGGTCAAACTAGACTTGAATTTTCAACAGAAGTGACTTCTCATTTTGGGCAGAACAGGAGGTAGTGAGAGATAAGCAAGGAGAAGTGGAAGCAAAGCAAAATATGATACACACCACTCCCTCGATAACTCGTGCCCTGATAACTCGCGAACCTGCTTGTAACGCGGGGTCAGGCATGGATCCCATTTTTTAAAACCAGAAATTACCCCAAAAATAGATCCCTATTTTAAGAACTTTATGGAAATTGCGATCAAAATTAGCTACAAAAACTTTGATATATCGCTCGTTTTATCGTCGAAAATGGCAGATAGGACCTGGAAATTTTAATCAACATTATGAAATACCAAATTTAAAAATAAGTCAAACAATTTTTTTTACATTTTCTTTCCAAGTGACATTCCTAGCACACCGCAATTAACAATATGTAAGGAAATTTCGATCAATGAAAATGTCACTTATGCTGAGTGGAGGCAGTACTTTAATAAATAAATACAAATTAAATAATTTTTTTATCAATTGAAATTTGTGTTCTAGTTCTATCTTCAAGTTCCTTTTAAGTGTAATCATCATAAATGCAATGTGTCCTCTTGTAATTAAACGTAATATGTGTCAATCTACCATAACAGCTATGTCCGCGAGCATTTCTCTGAGAACCTATTTAGGTGCCGACCGTGTTTTGATAACTGACTTGCAGAAGTATTTGTTGCATTGTTGCACTGAATTAAAAGCTGGCCTCCTTTGTATTATCATGTTAATTATGTCTTTTGAATCAAATAATGGAGGTGAAATAAAGAAAAGTTAAAAGGCACAAAAAGCCTACAAACTTAAAATCTAGCTGCCCCAGTCGTATGTCGAGTGAACTCACTTCAGTTGATCAACTGAACACTGTTATAAATGTTATTGTGTATGTAACATAAACTACCTTAAATTAATTGACTCACTGGTAACTGTGATCAAAGATAGCTCGGCAACCAAGCAAAAAGAATACTATACGTCGTAAAATAAAGAGCTTGGTTTCACAGATACGGACCATTGTGGGCAAGCGAGTTTCAGAGAATTCTTGAACTGGCACTTTGAGATATCCTCAAGAATGATAAAAAGTTTCATTATTACTTCCAATGAAATCACGATATCAATACTGTACTAATGGAACAGCACAAAACTTGAGATTCGACGTAGAAGATTGTCTCACAAAAATTTTCTTGTTTTTTGAACAAAAGGAATCTTGTTTGGTGGTGTATCAACAGTTAGTCTAGTTCCCTGCTCTTTTGACTCCCAATTTGGCAGGATACAATGCCATACCACTCTGGGAACCAGACTCATCAAGAAAACAAAAAGCAGTGATGTAATACACACGTTTTCGTGTAAACATAATGTTTGTTGAAACAAGTTGGAACAATCTTTCACATGTTGGACATTTTGAAAATAAATGTTATTTAAATAGAATAATGAACAACTTCATTAGAAAAGTGCGTTATTAAAAATTATTATCGACGTGAATGTAAAATGAGGATTCAGTCATTAAACAGTGAAGTTCTCTAACCCCGACACCCACCCCACCCCACCCCCGCTGTTTTCTCGATGACCAAGTGATTTTTTTCAATTTTTGGAGGTCCCTCGGTAACTCGTGCCCTCGCTTATAGCGCGGTCTATGTTTGTGGACCCCGTTGTGCGTGAGTTATCGAGGGAGTGGTGTATTCAAATCTCCGTAGAGTACAAATTAAAAATTCTCTAACCTGTATGATAGCATTATTTGTATTAAATATTAATTCTGCCTACTATTATCAAGCATTCTCCTACAGAATCCAGGGATAGCATGTGTGTGTGTGTGTGTGTGTGTGTGATTAGGATTTTTAACTTAGCTTTAACAATTTTCAGTCATATCGCTATGATGTCTGCAGTGTGGCAGTTTATAGTGATGTCTAGCACTGGGGCATCATGCCACAGACATGTAGCATGCTGTCCCACCCAGTCACATTATCCTGATATCAGGCCAACCAGTCCTAACACTAGCATCTTAATGCTGAGCGCCTAGCAAGGCTGCTGTTAGTACCATTTTTATAAGTTTTTGGTATGACTCTGCCAGGGTTCAAACCCACGACCTCCTGCATCTGAGGCAGATGCTCTGATCACTAGGCCACCGGAGTGGTCATTGCAAGTTAGTAAAAATCCTTAATCAACCACCCTTAAACAATTATTTTTTTTTCTGTTCATGAAAGTTCACTATAAAATGGCAATTGAAAAAAATTTGTAAACTTGTTTCAAACAACCCTATAACATGTACATGAGCAAATGCACACGTGTCTTTATACCACTTTGTTCATCTCAATTTCTTTGTTGCTGATAAAACATTACCTTAACTATTCATTGATAACACAATGAAGCATTAAAGTCAGTATATGAATGAACTAAAACCTTCTCTCCAACTGAATTGAAACAGCCAACATTGGAGTGCATCTATTTTTAGAAAAAGGGGCTTTCTTAATGTAATCCTTCTCACATTCCAGTTTCCTTACAACAGTCCATTAATAAGATTGCAAATTTATGGTTTTATTATTTGTCTATGTGCATGTAGTAACATGTGGCATTGGTTAAATAGTATTTGCTTCGCTGCTTTTTTCCCCCCATATTTTCACAAAAATGAGTGGAAACAACTTTGACCTTACAGTGCTTCTCAAATTCCACAACACAGCATAGTACCATGTGTTGGGACCTACATAACTGCATTTTTATGCTAAATCTTGAATAACATAATATTTAGACTCTGCTTTGTAAGTTGAATATTTTCCTTAATATATTTGCCCAAATGTTTACAAAAACAGACAATCTAACAAAGTAGTAATTCCCAGACACAGCGACGGCCACCATTATTTCCCCCCTGACAGGTATACTTATGATTTCAATCTGATTTTATGAAGAAAATAATGCACTCATGGAAATTAAAATCTTCAGGTCACTGATTTTGTTCTTAAAACATAAACTGCCATTTACATACTACATGTATTAAGTTTTGAAACACAAATTTGTATGCTTTCATCATCGAATGATAACTTGCAGAAGTCGGCCAGTGATAGTGGCTATGACCAGACACATCTCTACTATAACTTACTCTGGAAGGGATTAAAGGTCAATCAGCTATAAAAACACATGCATGTGAATATGCAAGAGTTTGTTTGTCGGTGCAATTGAAATCAACACCAGCTGTTTGATGGCTTGATGCCTATATTTTGCCTTGAGCTACAACATAACACTGGCTAAGGTGAGGGAGCATATCAAAACCTTATGGTCACTCAATGTACATTTAAAATATCACAGGGCAAAATCATTTTCGCTTTCCTAACAGAAAAAAGCAGAGTTATCATTTTTTAGGCAAAAGTCACCCAATTCGCCTGGTAGCGTGACTCTGCACCTGGTAATTACCATTTTCGGACGGCAAAAAATAATTACTTTTTTTGTTGTCCAAATACATATTAAATTCTTTAATTAGGTGTCCGAAAACAAACAGGGGAAGACAAATTTGTGTCCCCCCCTGTCCATAATGAAGTTACCATTAGCTCACATGACGACGTGCTGCCATGAAGTAAAACAAGTATTCTGTCTAACACCACGGAAAGGATAATGAATGAAAAACAGGCATTACTTGCCTATTTTGTCTATTTGATACATGTCCATCCACCAGAAAACGCAGCCATACATGTATCAGAGCCACGAATGTGTGCGTATTTTCCAAAATAACCATCATATTAGTAATCGTGCAATCCAGTTTAACCCTTTACTAGCCTAATCAGTGATCAATAAAATCTACCTTACAAACGCATGCAAGCTTTGTGTCTGTGTAATTAAGATATTAATATAAACTAAATAAAAACAATTTGGAATTATAATTCTGAAGATATTTATGACAGAAACATTTTAGTATCAAGAGTAGAAATACCGGTATATGTATGAGGACTAATCTTAGGGCACCAAGGATGAGAAGCTCCGTATGGGGTGAGTGTTGTACGCACACCTAGGAAGGGTAAAAATAACAAGCAAGTTGCAATATATGAGTCGTTAATATGTTGGTATTTTTTTAAAATAAAGGTGATCTATTTGTTGTGGTTCTTTCTTCTTTTTGTTTCCCACCTAGCCGAGGGTAGCTTCAAAATGAGTAGAGCCTGCCGACTCGAAACAATCGACTTCTCAAAGATTGTTTTGATGCATGTTGGAGATTTCAGGGTGTCTAGGTGATAATTATTCCTACGATAATTTGTGGGATTTCTTTGACAGGTGTGTTCGGAAATAAAGGGCAGCCATCTGGATTTCATTAAAAGAGCACACGATGTACCGAACACATTGAACCCACAATCAATATTTATCGTCTACAAAGAGGTTTATTACCTGTAGAACAATAACTACATTTAAACCCGTGGTACATAATGCCTTGGGGATAAGGGGTTTGTTTTGTTGCATGATGCCAATGAATTTACTAATCCATACTGACTCTCTGATGTATTGTTTAATGATATAAAGCAGGGATCATGGTTTCTAATCAAAGCCATAACTGTCACACCTGCGTGAAGTGGTTTCATGTGTAATGATGTCTACACTGACAACCAATCCATGGAAGTTCGTGATCACATTAAATAATTGGCGACCAAATGAAGCGAACTTTGTATCAGTTAAATTAACGGCAAACACACTGTGAATTTTACTTTAAAATGAAGCAGCAGATCTTCTTAGATTGTGTCCGAAAACATAAATTGTAGAAAAAATTATAGTGGAGCAACATCCGAAAAATTACAAGGCATTTAAATATTATATTTGCCCCCCAAAAAATGGTGTCCAAAAACAAACAATGTCCGAAAACATGCAGTAAATACGGTAAATCAAGTGTTTTGTAAGAAAAGCGTATGGAGTCTGATGTAGTATTAATAATAAAATCTAAAAGTACAAAATATAAATATAAATTTCAAATAATTTTTAAATATTGGCATTAAATAAATGAAACACCATAAAATAATGCACAATAAATGTGATAATGTTAAGGCATCTTTACATGACGATACAGACAACTGTCAAGCTTTATTTCACCAAAAACGTGTCAAACTTGCTTCCAAATATCTAAGAAATTTAAATGTGATGAAGTTTTTAAAATAATTATCTGCAATTAATCATATAAGCACAGGTGTAGTTTTTTACATGGGGAATAATCTCCCTGGAGTAAAATCAATATTAAAACAACAAAGTTACTTGCTAAGAAATGTATGTAATTGTGTAAAGAAATTCTGGCCCTTAACATTCCATAGTTCATGCTAGCCTGCAACAGCATATCTTCTCCAACATTTCCATTTTATATTTTTTCTTCAGTTATAAATGTCAAATTATTTAACACAATCACTAAGTTATATTATTTTGCAAATATGTATAACCTGTTGTATAAAATTTTTTATGCATTTTGTATTAATTTATTTATTTTTATCTGGTTTTCACATTTTGAAAAGGGAAGAACTCTGTTACCCTAAACCAGTAATTTTCAATAGATGCTATCATTGGTTACTTCCCTTGCTTTCTTTAGGAAGTTGTTGTTGTTGTTGTTGTAGAGTTTAACGCCACTTTTCAGCACACGATAGGCTATACATGGCGGCCAGTATAACTGGTGGAGGAAGAACCCTGGAAAACCCCAAGAAGAACCACCAACCCACGAGAAGCTACTGGCAAGCTTTCTCACGTACCCACATTAGCCGAGCCTGAGACTCGAACCTACGCAGAGGTGAGAGGGCAGTGATCCGGAATGATGAGTGCTTTAGACCACTTGGTCACTCAGAGCCCCTTCTTTAGCAAGAGAAGGACATATATTCAGCAAAACAAAAACTGATTACACAGCATCAAATTTGTGAAACGAATTCAATATGTGCAGATCATGCTCATAATAAAACTCGTCCAACATTTTGATGCCATAGCCTATCTACTAATATGGACCAAGATCTGACTGGATATAGTCACTTAAGGAGGGCTCTGAAAATTGGACAGCCTGATGCCCAGGACTCCTCTAAATTTCGATCAAGCCTTTATGTATTCTATGCAAGATGCATACTGGATGTGTAAAAAAAACGTGTTACCTAATTTGCCTGCAACTGCTGAACTATTAATATTAATCACACTGCAGGGGCTCCATTTTTAGGTCCCTCCAGCTTATCAAGATCATCTGCTTAATTGTGTCAACTGGACTCGTATTTAACACCATTTTCAGGTTAAAAATCGCTCACTGGTATCTCCATTAACATTTTTCCAGCTCCAAGAATCTGACATACATCACAATTTAAAAATAAATTGCCTTCATCACTATCATCAGCTAGTATTTGCTGATCAAAATCATCATCTAATGATGAAACACACTGGGAATCTGCCATTTTGGGTTTTATAGGCAGCCGATATTATAAATGTGCATTTGCAAAACTTCCTTGATGCAAAATTCAAACTATGACAAACTGTTTATTCCAGGGCCCAATGTGTCCATCAAATTTAATTTAACAACCATTCATGTCAAGCCAAAGAACCCAAATTTGTAAAGTTACGAAAAAAGACACATCGTGACAAGCACTACAATACCTCTACTGGCATGAGAAGCACTTTAAAGGTGAATGACTTAATAAAAATTCTATACTGAACTTAGTACTTTCATTTGTACGACTTCAAACTAATTTGCAAACTAATTTGCAGGAGTTCTCGTGCATATTTGGTTTTCATTTGCATGAATCCATACAAATTGTGCATGATTCATGCAATCGGGTACTCTGGCAGCATCACTGTTTCTGTAATGGTTACAAATCCACATTACAATCACATACACTAATTAAGAAATTTAAAGCTAGTGTTTTACTGATTTATATAAGACCAATGATTCTGCAACTTCATTTCTATTTTTAACTTTCATAAAGAAACAACAAGATCTTTTCAGTGTTCAGAAAATCAAACTATTCCAGAGCCACAGAATTATTCATTCCTGCAGATCATAATGAAAAAAAAACTGTACAATGACTTGAAGGCAGAGCAAAAGGCATACAGTCTGGCCAAGTGAGTTAAAATGTTGTTAAGTCCAGAAAGACTTGGATTTCCAATCATATTGTCATGTTCACTTTTCCATATAAGATAAAGTTTCAATTAAAAAAATGACTGTTCGAAAAACTATTTATTTTTATTATTACTATTATTATTATATTATTATTATTATTATTATTATTATTATTATCTGCCCTCTCTAATGCCCTCTCAAAAACGACTTCACCATGCTTTAAGTGCCCTTACTAGTAATCTGGCAACAACACCGTTGCTACAAATTACAGTTTGGTTTTTGATTGATTATAACCCATTTTAATGTAATTTCACTTAAATTACACCAATCAGAAAGTAGTTTTGCATACAACATCACCCATAATAACACAGCCTTATATTATACCATTCAGAATGTAGTTTTGCATACATCACCCATAGTAACACAGCCTTATATTATACCAATCAGAATGTAGTTTTGCATACATCACCCATAATAACACAACCTTAAATTATACCAATCAGAATGTAGTTTTGCATACATCACCCATAATAACACAGCCTTAAATTATACCAATCAGAATGTAGTTTTGCACACATCACCCATAGTAACAAGCCATAAATTATACCAATCAGAATGTAGTTTTGCATACAACATCACCCATAAGAACAGCCTTAAATTATACCATTCAGAATGTAGTTTTGCACGCAATATCATTTGCACGCAATATCACCCATAATAACAAGCCTTAAATTATACCAATCAGAATGTAGTTATGCACACAACATCACCCATAATAACACAGCCTTATGCATTATATGCCATAGTGCAGTACATGGTCAATGCTTTAGGAACAATATTACAGCAGTTTGCAGTTGGGCTCTTCTTATAAACAAGTGTAGATGGTACTAAGCAAAAACACACCAATCCTAGATTATCAGTTATTAAACTTCAGCATGCTGCAATATTGTTCCTAAGTTTCTGTTGAATACAAAAACTGACATACAATTTAAATAACTTTTAAAAACTCTAAAATAAATCTTAACATTAATGAAGACACCCCTGCCATCCTCATTGTCAGAAAACTAATACCTGTATCCTGTCATTGAAAGACTCAACAAAAATTACCTGTTGGTGAAGGTTCAGGCATAGAACTCAAGCTGTTGGGTGATGGACTCATCTCCATCCTTGATTCTGATAACTGTTTATCAATGTCCATAAAATTTTTTGGCTGGAGTGACCTTTCCTTGGAGGGTTTGGGGGTTAATATCTCCTCCTTTCCCTTGATTTTCCGAACCTCAGTTATCGTTTTTGTCTTCTGGGCTACAGTGTACCTCCCAAATCGGACAGCTGATGATAAAGAGAACAACAATTCATTATATTATCTATCAAAAAGATTTTAAAAAGTGCCTGGATATCACAAAAGAAGATCTAGCAGGTGATATTGGTATATGAAAAAATACACTCAAGGGTTCTGTCAAATCTGGATTTCTTGCCTAGAGTCCAAATTATGATGTACACTTCCCGAAAATTACTTTTAAAATTTTGACATAAAATATCCTATTGTATTTACCATGCATCTTGGGCACATTAAAATAAATGATTTTTTTGCCCATGTCCAACAACATACAGTTAAACTTTTATTATTTGACTGTATGTCCCAAAACTTAAGAAATTAAACAATTTGTATTAAATTTGCACATCACGCACCTACCCACCCCACATACATACACTATACATGTCAACAAAGTTGATTACCGGTAATAACATGAATATCTGATAATAAAATGAATGAAACAAAGCAAGCCTTGTATTGTTCTTGTTTATTCTTTTTTCTTTCTTCTTCATAAGCAATTTATATATGTAAAAGACACAAATGTAACCACTATCCAAACTCTGTATGGTCCAGCAGCTAGGCATATACATCCAAGTGTTTATCACTTACACATTGTTCATATTTGGTTGTCCTCCAAGGTTTTCATGTGTAATCAGACTGAAAATTGGATCCAACAAATCACAAACCAAAAATGGCGAGCAAGACATTATCAATCAACTGCTTGAATGCACCAGAAAATTGTGCATAATATGGTATATGGTGTGAAATAACCATGAGTGTATTATATCCAGTTTAAGATTATAACATTATTTTGCAAATAAAAATCATTATTAGATAATATATTGACTGAGTGCAAATGACATTATTTTCACTAGCATGGGCTACAAAAAGAATTTTCCTAAAGGCAATGCTGTGCATGCTATTGTACACTGCCTGTTTGTATCAATCATGATGGCAGGTGGCAGACACTGCCTGTTTGTATCAATCATGATGGCAGGTGGCAGACACTGCCTGTTTGTATCAATCATGATGGCAGGTGGCAGACACTGCCTGTTTGTATCAATCATGATGGCAGGCGGCAGACACAGCCTGTTTGTATCAATCATGATGGCAGGTGGCAGACACTGCCTGTTTGTATCAATCATGATGGCAGGCAGCAGACACTGCCTGTTTGTATCAATCATGATGGCAGGCAGCAGACACTGCCTGTTTGTATCAATCATGATAGCAGGTGGCAGACACAGCCTGTTTGTATCAATCATGATGGCAGGCAGCAGACACTGCCTGTTTGTATCAATCATGATGGCAGGCAGCAGACACTGCCTGTTTGTATCAATCATGATGGCAGGTGGCAGACACTGCCTGTTTGTATCAATCATGATGGCAGGTGGCAGACACTGCCTGTTTGTATCAATCATGATGGCAGACGGCAGACACAGCCTGTTTGTATCAATCATGATGGCAGGCAGCAGACACTGCCTGTTTGTATCAATCATGATGGCAGGCAGCAGACACTGCCTGTTTGTATCAATCATGATGGCAGGCAGCAGACACTGCCTGTTTGTATCAATCATGATAGCAGGTGGCAGACACTGCCTGTTTGTATCAATCATGATGGCAGGCAGCAGACACTGCCTGTTTGTATCAATCATGATGGCAGGCAGCAGACACTGCCTGTTTGTATTAATCATGATAGCAGGTGGCAGACACAGCCTGTTTGTATCAATCATGATGGCAGGCAGCAGACACTGCCTGTTTGTATCAATCATGATGGCAGGTGATAGACACTGCCTGTTTGTATCAATCATGATGACAGGTGGCAAACAGAAGCTTGAGTGGTAAATAAACACCTGGAAGAAAGTAATAATCCCATTGTTTCAACTCAAATACCAAATAATTTTGTATTGCAAAGCAAACTGACTCCAGTAAATTGACTTTGGATTCTTTCAAGTGTGTGATTTTTTAAACACATAGTAGTCTGACCAGAGGAAGCTGACTTCAGTTTCTTTCCAAGTGCAATGATATACCAGCAAACAGCAATTTTGAAAATAAGTTGAAACATTGGAACAATCTTAAATGGAAATGTTACCACACAATGTGTAACAACAAAATTCACATACGCTCTTACCATACAACTTTAGTATATATAATAGGGGAAAAATAAAACAAAAGTATAGATCTCAGCTAGATGAATAAGTTTGCAGTGTGATACTCAAGCAGTGAAAAAGCTTTGCCTCTTGCATGGAATCCTCTGCCCAGAGCTTCACCCAAGCAGCTTAATAGGCTGACCAAGAAATATGCTGGAGAGTACAATGTCAATGAAAATAAACTGGCTGCAAAATAAAAACTTGAAACTGTGGACACAACGCAGAAGAGAGATGATGCTTGATGCTTTTCAGCAATGGCCTTAGAAGCAAATTATACAGAAAGTAAATACTGAAAGTATCAAATGTCTCAAATGTACATGAAATTAGAGTAATGGCAAGACATTTTAAAATCAATAAATCAATGATCACAAATTGGTCAAATATAGATTTCTCTCAAAGGTTGAAAATATCAGGACAGAGTGGGAGAGTGGTGTCGTTGTTGTTGTTGTTGTTGTTGTGGGGCTTAACGCCATTTTTCAGCACACGATAGGCTATACATGGCGGCCAGTATTAATGGTGGAGGAAGAAACCAGGAAATCCCCGGAAAGAACCACCGACCCACGAGAAGCTACTGGCAAGCTTTCTCACATATCCACATTCGCCGAATCCTAGACTCAAACCCACGCAGACAGAGGTGAGATGGCAGTGATCCATAACGGAGAGCGCTTTAGACCACTCAGCCACTCGGGACCCCGCAGAGAGTAGTGTCCATGGTGATGATTGTGATGGAAAAATAGCAAAGTGGGTTCTTATCAAGTGAGATCTGAAAATCTCCATGAATACTGAAACAACTTGTACTTTTGTCAAATGCTTGGTGCCAAGTGAATGTTCTGATATAGACCTTCAAGGCTGTGAGAAATGGGTGACAGTGTATTTAAAATGGCATGATCTAGTACTTCAGTCTTGGACATCATCTGCTGGAAGATCTGAAGGAGAAAAATAAAATCAGTCAAGTAATTTGTGAAAGCCAGAAGAAATAATGGTAACAATATGATCATTAACATGGATGAAACTCCAATGTATTTTGATCTCATTTCTGGATGGACTGTTGATAAGAATCAGGCCAAAAGCATGAGAATTCACATAACAGTTGGAGATATAAAACATCTAACTTTAATCTTTTCAATATCCACTGCAGCTGATGTGCTGCTTCCAGTAATAACATTTTTGCAGTGTGAAAGAGTGCAAGGATACAAAGGCAGTTCATTAAAGAACAGACAGTATGTGCACAGTAGAAGGCTTGGTCTGATGAAGAGGTTACACAGTGGATCAAAGAGATAAAATCTTAAGTACACTGGAAAGAAGTGATCTCTTTTGGTGATTAAAGCCTACCAAGCACATATTACACATGTGGCAAAGAAGACTTTGAGAAGGGGTATCACACTACTAGGACTTATTCATGAATGGATGCACCTCCAAGCTGCAGCCACTAGTAATTTAATAAACCAGTCAAGTCCAATATGAGGAAAATCTTGTCAAACTTTATCTTAAATGCACCTGAGGGTCTTACCAAGAAGAATGACAACACTTAACGTAAGGCTGCAGATAAACAAACAGTTGTGGATTAGATTGTAAAAGTAATCACTTCTGAACAAGGAAGACCTGATAATAAAATCATTTAAGTGTGCAGTATTAACAGTAACTTGAATGGATGTGGGGACAATGTCAAAAGCGATGCTGAAGGTGTTGAAAACAACAGATACAGTAAAGAGGATGAATTTGATGGCTCTGAGTCTTCAGAAGCTGAGTCAGCAATTATGAACTTGGACTGCTTGAAGGATTTCCATTTTCAATTAACCATCAGATGTGTGTAGTTAGGAAGAAAAGTACACACAAACAACACTGACAGCGATTTATTATTTCAGTTTTTGTTAATAAAATTTAAAGGAGACCAGAAATAAAATTTTTCCTTTTATGTATGCAATTCTCTACAAATTTTAATTTGACTGTAATGTTTATAAATTAAATACCGTAGGCGGGTGGTGATTATACTGCGCAGAAGATGCCACAATTCCGTAAATTGCCGAGTTTTTCCGAGTTTTGATGAGAGGACACATCATGTGGTTCTGTGATGCAATACAGCCAGTCCTTGAATACAAACAGAAACATGGCAAGCGAGACAGACAGGAGGAGACCAGATTTAGATTGCACATTCAAAAGTTGAATCTGCTTCCGAGATATGCTCATAACTATAGCTGTTGAATTGTGTGTTAACAATGTGTTTAAGAAATGAAAGCAGAACAATGTTTTCAAGACCAGAAAGCAGAAAAGTACAACAGTAAGAAGGTGCTCATATTTCATATTTTGGAATTTATAAAAAGCAATGTAATTTTAAAATAAATACTTATAAATTGTGTGTTGCGCAAAAATGTGACAAGGATTAAGTGATGGTGCCCAATGTAAAAATTAAAAATTTACCACAATGCAATAAATTCATTTAAGCAGGATGAGGTTCAATCGTATTACATTACCTAATTACCTACCTACAACACACACACCATCTAAGGACTAATATCTTGAAAATATACATCCAACACTGAAGCACTGAGAGATAATACTGAATTCTGGGCAAAGAGACAAGAACGGGGACTGACTAGTGTGTGAAACAATATCCATAACAGTTGAGGTGTAAAAGGCATTGAGAATGGTTTTCATTGGTCGAAACTTACGCATTAGTTTTTCAAAAAAAATCCCACAAATAAATCTGCAAAGCAGAAATCGTAAGCACTTAATTTATACATTAAGAAGCTTCCTTCTTATGATTCAATTACAGTGTATTTAACATGCAAGCTACAGTTAGCGTATTGAAAACTCTGATAATATATACATGTCTGGTATAATAGTTCATGTACTGGTCAGTGCTCAAAGAAAACTTTTTTTAGGCACAGGCCCTGGGCTGGTGACTTAAATGAACTCACAAGCCCTGACTGAAATTACACAAACCAGACAGTTCATACCTGTCAGCTCTCAAGCCGGGAGAAAAACCTCCCAATTTTGGGGGTATTTCCACACCTAGTCTCGATCTCGTAATATCTCCTGATCATTAACATAGAACTCCCAATTATTACATTATGTCCGTCAATTTTCATTTCTCAGAAAAAAGAAACAACCAAACCACACACAAAGAGATATAACGTATGCAATCCACAGATGCCATATTCTATTTTATCACTTGTGAATACTGAAGTGACAAAATCAGTGCCGGATTTAGCCATAAGCTAAACAAGTTACAACTTAGGGCCTCACAGTCTGAACTCACAGTCTGAAAGGGCCTCTCAAATTTATTTTATACCAAAGAAAGCCTCTATAGCTTCCCATAGCTTATGGCTTCGCTATGTCTAAATCCAGCACAGGACAAAATAATTAATATCATACGACAGTTTTTCTTTAGTAAATAGAATGTTAAGATTAAACATTATTCATGTAAATTTCAGATTTTTTAAAACCAATACAACAGTACTATAGTAAAATATAAAATTAAAAAATAAAATTGTCACCAATTAGCTTAAATCCTTTGAATGATCACTGTGAATGCTGTGTAATTTTCTCTGCAAACAAAATTACATCTAAATTTCTGCCCAAGAAACTCAGCCAGTTAACACCTGACATTCCTCTACTGTATATGTAAAGTTTAATTACCATGATTAAATCAAAAGGAATAAAACAAAATATACCATGCAGTATATGTGCCCCCAAAGAACTAATTCAGAATAAATATTTTATTCAGTAAACAGTGTTACATGACTTAAGACTTAAACCTAAGGAAATAAGGTGGGACATGAAACGTGGGAAAAAAAGTTGGCACATGTACAGTAACTTGTGACTGCAGATTTGAACTGTTAAAATGAAGTCCTAGGCATCGTAAGTTACAACAAAATTGGGCATCATTTATTTGCCAATCAACTGCTGGTGCTTACATACACACTGTCAAACATGGTTTCTTTGAAGTATGTCCAAAGGGCAGTCCTTTCACAGGATAAATGCAATGATAAGGATTAACTGTTAGTTAGTCACAATGGCTTTATTGCTTGTTTACTTAAGTCAAAACTTTAGCTATTTTGCAATTTAGCCACAGCTGGCCAGAATATGAAAAAAGGGGCTTATTCTGGGTGATAATAAGGCATATCACAGGGAGGAATGGCGTGTCACACACTGGGGCAAGGGAGTGGGGTCAATAGTTGCCTCCCCCCAATTTCAACTGTCAGCCAGTTGATGTGAAACTTTGATTTTTATACCTGACCTCTTTTCTTTTAATCGTTGCTTTTTAAACTGACCAAGGGAGAGTTTTATATCAGTTCCAATCATTACAGATTACCGTTTATACATACTATATGTGACAGGCATAGACTGAAGGTTTTTGTTAATTTTTTTTATATATAATTTTAAAAAAAAAAGATTTTTTTTTAAGATTACTGAAAATTGTGTTTTCTCGAAACACAGCCATGTCAGGGGTTTAGAATCTTATTTTCGATTTAGACTGTGCTGTGTTAAGGCATGTATGTCAACATCTTAAAAATACATTTACTCATTTCATCAGCACGATCAAAGTTTCCTCAAACAAACAATTTTTTTTTTTGACAAGCCCGATGGGCACCTCACTTTGAATACAGGATGGGCCCAAACTAAAATTAGAGTGGCCCCGGGTGTCAGACTATCAAATTTTTTTAGCACTGCTGGTGTATCTGTGAATTGATTGTTGCATTTTCCTCGGCCTTCTGCCTATTTTCGTAACTCACACGTTTAACACTTTTCCCAAGATTTCAAATATCCAATGGCATGTCAGGAACAGAGCCAACTTTTAGTTTCGGCCTAGCATTTGCATATCCTAGAGCTGCCATTTTTTCAGGATCCCTCTCATAACATTCCTTTGAGGAATGTAATGAGCACATAGTGCTGTATGGTGTAGCTTTGATATTGCCTCACTTGCAATAATGTATCCATACTGTCTTTATGTCTTTATCTTTTGGAAAAGAAAAAAAATGTTGTCCATAGCCTTTTCTTAATGTGCCATTAAACCGCAAGCAATGCAAAATGACATTGTCTCTTACTCTGGCAACTGCCAGTCGGGATGCTGGAGTCCCTATTATGGCATCACATCACAAAAGTAACTGAATAGGCGCTGAAATTTTGCATACGAGGTCACAGAAATTCAGCTCCTTGAAGATATGCCAATATTTAAATACTGGCATTACAGTCGCAGATGATACTTCAGAATAAGGTTTCCTTCTATAGTGCTTTTATTATTATTCTATATTTCCACTGATTTCTGGTCTTCTTTAAGGTCAAGTTCATTTTTGACATGCAAATTTTGAATGGTTTCATTTTCAAATTCAATAAATGATATGCTTTGTTAATAATTTTTACCAGCTATAAGGTGTTCAAAAACTTAATAAGTAAAAATTAAGATTTGTCCCAGAAACTGAAGTGCATAAAAAGTACCTAAATTTTGTTGTATGGTATCACAGTATATATGATACATATGGTAATGTTGATCCCCAATAAAAAAAACAATTTTAATAAAAACAATGTTTTCCATTTACAATCAATTTGATTCGATCTAAATGACACAATCATTTGATATTGAAAATGTCATGTAAATAATGATATAAATTTACACATGTCGTTTATCAGAGAACCATGCCGCCCCAGTGACAAACTTACTTAGCACTGCTTGTACTCCAGGTACGATATTCAACATAATATTTACACTGTACACTTGAAAGATTATTGTACTCATGAATATTTATTATGCTGTGTACAAGTTAACATGGCATAGTCAAGACTCCCAAGTTTTTCTCAAAGGACACTTTGAAAACAAATTACCACATCCAGTCCCCACTCCTTATAGTGTACTTGAACCAATATGGAGTATGCCAGGAATGACTCCAGCAATAATGTTCGGGGTCCTATCCCCAGAATTGGGAATTTCATATCGTGAAATGACCATTTGGGGAATATTTTAATTTCCCTCAAAAATGTTAGTTATAATTTCCTCTGAAAAGCATGGATTGTTATTTCTAAAGGATGATGACAATGATGATGATGATTACAAGAACAGAATTTTTCTTAAAATTAGTTTCACTATTATATGGGTTTAAATCAAAATGAGTTGTATATAATTCTGCTGTTGTTTTGTAGCTCAGCTGCTTTTTTTGAAGTAGTAGTGGTAGTAGTCCTTGTGTTCTTTGGTATGAACAAAACCCAAAACTTTTTAGCACCAGTCCACAGTATGTGAGTGGGCACTTTTTAGCACCAGTCCACAGTATGTGAGTGGGCACTTTTGTTACAACTCTATGGTCTTGATCTATATAACAGAAAGAAGCAAAACCAACAAGTTTAGTAAAATCAACAAATAATTTATTCCTAGAATACAAAGTGAAATTTTGAAAGACACGTACAGTATTGTGACTTAAATCCCAAATAATCCTAGATGTTCTAATACAAGTCAAAACGTACAGAATATTCAAAATGAATTCAAACACTCTTGAATGTTCTGATGTACCAAAATGATGTAATGCAGAATGTCATTGAAAAGATGAGTTCTCATTGATCCCTAAGGAGTCTTTTAGTCCCAAAAGTAAATGAGAACTTTGTAATTCCAATGAATAATTTAAATAAATAATTCATCTCAACTTGTATTTGAACATTGTTTAGCACATTTGAACATTGTTAAGCACATCAGATATATATATATATATATATATATATATATATATATAATTTGATTTGTCCTAAGACAATAGAATTTCCTAGGAAAAAACCCACTAACTCATGAATAAGGTAAGGTTGTGAACTCAAATTCAAGTAAACATCTTGTTTACTTCTAAGAATCATGACAAAAATCAAGTAGGCATTATCCTCAATCATGGACAAAAATTACGCACATTATATAGATATACATAACTGTCAACAAACTTTTCTGTTTATTCATCAATCATAGTTTAATCTGTATTATAATTTTTTGGCGGCTACTTACAGGTGTTTTTGGAATAAAAGTAATCCTGTATGTTGCATTTCGTTACTTTCACACTGAATAAATAGTTCTTTTCTAAAGGATTGGAACCTTTTGCAATGGATTTATCAATAAAACTTTCAACTGCTATTGATACTCGCAAATCCCAATCAATATAAACAGCAGTACAAAGTCGTATTTATAGGACTCTGTATTCAACAAGAAGACACACATCAGTAAAGTAAAATATTGAATGCTATACTCCATTATCAATAAAAATGCATGAAATAGAATGTTATAAATTAAACAAAAAGAGGGTACAAAGTCATTCCAAAAGTCATTTAACATGAATTGCTAGACAACATGACTCCAGCTATACATTTAACATGAATTGCTAGACAACATGACTCCAGCTATACGTTTAACATGAATTGCTAGACAACATGACTCCAGCTACACATTTAACATGAATTGCTAGACAACATGACTCCAGCTATACAATACCTTCACAAATGAATCACAGGCTCATTCTTCAATTTAAGCAATTCAAAGCACATATTGTGTTTATCGGTCTATACCAGAATGTACTGTCAACCATCTCAAAAGCTATTTTAAAAAATGGATCTACTGTAATTAAGGAAGGAATATATACCTGTTGCTACCACAATCAGGAAGCTGTCTGCTCTTCATTTTGCTTGCTAGAATTTGAATTTATGCAAGGGGCCATAAAAGGAAATACTGACATTTCAAAACCTCATTAAAAAATGTCATTTGGTTCAGAAAATCATAACTCTTTAGTGGGTGTGGAAAAGAACAAAGATAGTGCGTGAGAAAACCAAGAAACATTCAAGAACATGTAACTGGCATTTGGGCATGTATACCAAAACTGGGCCCCCAAAGACAGTCACTGTTCTGTGTCCTTTCTGTTGAATCATGACATAATTTCCACCTTGGAATGATTCAACAGAATTCCGCAAGTAACAAAACAGCTTGAGGAGCTTCAGTTCAATCTATGTTTTTAATATTGTATATGTATGGGAAGATGATTCTTCAGTTTTAGGGTAGGTATGGTGATCTTATTGACTTGCCAGTTGTATTTTCACCTAATATGGTCTTAAATAACCCATGAATCAGCTCTTTGGCTCCCAACTAAAGTGTTAGCAACAATCTCAAGTGTATTTAGGTACATACAGCCTGAATGAAGATAAAGTTCATCATATTAAATTCTCACTGATGATGTCATAAGCAATGGTCCCATCATGTTTATATGCACATAAGAGTATGCATACATGTTATATGCATACAAATGAATGCATATATGTTTATATGCATACAAATGAATGCATGTATGTTTATATGCATACAAGAGTTAACTTTATTTATCATTTAGGAGTTCTTCTCTAGGAAGGTACATTATCTCTGTCTGTATTGATAGGTCACTTGGTAACATTATAACTGGCATCCATGGTGGTAAGTGCCAAGAAAAGTATGACCTGTTCAGATTGGGACACATGCACTTAGCAATATATTTTTAAACATTTAATGATTTTTGGAAAAAGATAATTAATATGGGTAAGCTACATCTTACTGCAGGACTGTACCACACAACTGACAGCCTTTGGTCAGAAATTACGCACAAAATTTAGACATCTATGTCAACAAAGCATTGCTAAATTTTTAAACATTTGTTTTTAATGAAAGTACAATACAAGGAAAATTGTATTCAATAAAAGGAAAATTGTATTCAATGAATGTGAATATCCTGCCACTTGCTTACTTACATGAATATGCATCCAACAGCCATAGAGAATGCATAAAGACAAAACTGAATTTAAGTCACAGACGCATGAACTGTAGATCACAGTGTCCTATATTTAGTAGAGCATACTTTTGGAAGGAGTGTTCTGTACTCAGCATGATACATCCACAGATTCATGACCAAAAGTAAAACATGTTAAGTAACAGTGGCGTAAATATTCAACTGAAGCCATCAGAACATAGAAGATAGAACCAAAAGGGGGTATATGCCCCTTCCACTTTACTGCAGGATATAAATGCAACATATGAACAGAGATTCCAATCAGACCAAAATCAAGAAAGAGAGAGAAAGAAAGAGAAAAAACTGTTCTCCTTCAATAACATACCATCTTTGGACATTCCCAGCTGGAGGCACTTGTTAAGTCTACATGCTGAGCAGGAACCTCTCCTTTTACTACTAATGGTACAGTTTCCATCTTTTGCGCACTTGTATTTCCGGTCAATCAAGAGGGTCCTTCTAAAAAATGCCTGCAAACCAAATTGAAAACAATGGTATATTTTAACATATTTAATATATGAGACTGATTGGTTGAGTGTCCAATTTTGCTACTGTAAAGTCCATAACGAGTTGTTTTCTAGTTTAACTGACTGACTAATTGACTCTCTGGCTCATTGGTTGGTGTTTGACTGACTGATTGATTGGTTTTTTATGGTCTGACTGACTGATTGATAAGTTGTTTGGCTTGTTGGTTGGTGTTTGATTGGCTGTTTTGTAGTTTGACTGACTGATTGATTGGCTGTTTGGTCTATTAGTTAGTGTTTGACTGACTGATTAATTGACTTTTTGTAATCTGACTGACTGGTTGATTGGCTGTTTGGCATGTTGGCTGGTGTTTGACTGATTGATTGGCTTTTAGTAGTTTGACTGACTGACTGATTGGCTGTTTGGCTTATTGGTTAGTGTTTGACTGACTGATTGATTGGCTTTCTGTAGTTTGACTGACTGGCTGATTGGCTGTTTGGCTTGTTGGCTGGTGTTTGACTGACTAACTGATTGGCTGTTTTGAAGTTTCACTGACTGACTGATTGGCTTTTTGAAGTTTGACTTACTGATTGGTTGGCTATTTGACCTACTGATTGATTGGCTATTTGACTTACTGATTGGTTGGCTATTTGGCTTGTTAGTTGGTTTTTAGCAGCACATTAGCACATAAAAGAATTTTTATTAATAAGGCCATGGGAGTTAAGACCCTTGCCCAGAAACTCTATGGCAGATGACCTGGATAAGGCCATGGAAGTTAAGGCCCTTGCCCAGAAACTCTTTGGCAGATGACCTGGATAAGGCCATGGGAGTTAAGACCCTTGCCCAGAAACTCTATGGCAGATGACCTGGAATAACACCTAACATAATGGGAGTTAAGACCCTTGCCCATAACATTTAATGATAAAGCCATGGGAGTTAAGGCCCTTGCCCATAACATTTAATGACAGGGCCATGGGAGTTAAGACCCTTGCCCATAGCATTTAATGATAAGGCCATGGGGGTTAAGACCCTTGTCCAGAAGTTTTGGTGATATGGCCATGGGAGTTAAAGCCCCTGACCAGAAGTTTTGGTAATAAGGCCATGGGAGTTAAGACCCTTGCCCAGAAGTATTGGTGATAAGGCCATGGGAGTTAAGGCTCTTGCCCATAAAATTTAATGATATGGCCATAGGAGTTTTAGGCCCTTGCCCAGAAGTCTTGGTGATAGGGCCATGGGAGTTGAGGCCCTTGTCCAGAAGTTTTGGTGATAAGGCCATGGGAGTAAAGGCCCTTGATCAGAGACACTACTGCAGATGACCAGAACTGGACTAGGCAAGATTCAGGCCAATTAGATGCCATCGACTGATACATTATTTCCCCCCACGATGAGACCATGTGGCCTGCCCAATAAATCTGTCAAAACTCTGGGGGTGGACTGACTATCAGACCTAAACACCCTTAATAAATACCAACTGCTATGTAAAAATGTGGGAGGGGATGGGGCTTATTATCAAGTATAGTGTTTTGAATCCAGCGTAACATCTTGAACTTTTGGTGTAATGCAAAGCCAAAAAAACTTTCATGAACTTAATTCTGTATGACAGCTCTAAAACTTTGTTAGAATGAGGAAAGCAACCTTCTGTCTGAAGGTATGAAAACAATAATGTTATTCTACTGATAATACTATGTATCCATTCTACTGATAATACTGTGTATCCATTCTACTGATAATACTATGTATCCGTTCTACTGATAATACTATGTATCCATTCTACTGATAATAATATGTATCCATTCTACTGATAATAACATGTATCCATTCTACTAATAATACCATGTATCCATTCTACTGTCACATGCTGAAGCAAACTGAATTTGCAAAAGGTGAAACCAAACAATTATATGTCATAAACTACTAGAAGTACATCAGTGCTCCCTTCATTTAAAAAAAATTGCAAAATCTAATTTGAATTAGTTTTGGTAATTTAGTCGTTTAAATTCTGTACTGGATAGACCAGTAACATCATTTTCACCTCTTTTTACAATACAAACAACTATCTAGAAAATCGTAATTTTTAAAGTTTATTTATTCCTGTCAAAACATAAGCTGGAAGATTCTGTTGCAGCCATCATTATCACTCAAAATGAAACAATGTAGACATACCAGTCATTAAACTCATAATCAACCTCCTAACAATATATGTGATGTAATGTCACTCAAAAACCATCAAATATATTTAAGAGTTAATAGAAACAATGTGATCTATAATACCTACAATCTCTCTCTCTCTCTCTCTCTCTCTCTCTCTCTCTCTCTCTCTGTCTCTCTCTCTCTCTTTTGCAACCCGAATGTTCTGTAAACTGTACATTTTGGGCAGGTATAAAGCTTGTACACTCTAAGGTGCACAGGAATCTGTAAATTCTGTGGCTGCAGGAGGAACTTTATACATGTGTGTTTCTCCATACACAGGAGACCACTGTAAACATCCCCATGCAGTGAGAATGAATGTACATTATTTAGCAGAATACAAACTCTGAAACATGTAATCATGCAAAGCCGAAATTTCATTTGCATTCCATTTATATTTTGTTTTGCATTCCATTCCTGTTTTCAAGCATTCATATTTTGTGTTTATTCCTTCCATAAATTATTTCATTTTCTTTCATTTGAAATTAAATGGAAATAAATTTACGAAAGTTTGGTTTTCTATTTTCAAGAGCGTTCAATAGATACATGTGTAGGTTTTGTATCACATCTTATTAAAAGTGTGCTTCAATGAAATGTGAATACATAAATGCAAAACAAAATCATTGAATTTATGATAGTATAACATTTCAATAAGAGTTCAAGTTCAGTTGTAGAGATCCTGCTTCATTCAAAAACAACTGTACGAACACAACCACTGGTGATGATATCCTCACTCATCAAATCAGTTGTGGTTGTTTTTCATGCCTGCTTTCATAAGAAAAATGGCTTGAAGTTGCCTGTCAGTGTAAAAATGTGACTGTGGGTTATCATGCAAAAGGGCTTTCAACCATGGAAATTTAGCTGCAGCAAAAAAATAAATTATTTTCAAAATCAATTTATAAATGTCTCTGTTGTGAGTTTTAACATGAAGCTGGTGTTCAATCTCATGAGCCATTGGTTGTTCTTGTTGATGTTGTTGCAGGTTTAACACAAGTTTTTCAGCACACAATAGGCTATACATATCGGACAGTATACTTGGTGGAGAAAGAATCTGGGGAAAACTACCAACCCCCAGGAAGCTACTGGCAAGCTTTCCCACATACACATGATAGCCAAGTTGAAGCTCGAACCCACATGAATTGAGTTGAGATGTCAGTGATCCTGTAAAGGACAGTGTCTTAGACCATTTGGTCACCCAGGGCCCCTCTATTTATGAAATGCATTCAAATTTTTTTTCATTTTTTTGTTTCTCATTTATCATTCTGTGTTCTGCATTTTCACTTGCATCTCTGTTTTCTTCAAAATGCATTCTTCATTTTATTTCTATTCATTTCTGCATTCTGTTTGCATTTATTCTATTCTATTTGTATTCATTCAACATTCCATTTGCATTTATTCTGCAGTCCACTATTATTTCACATATAAGATTATCCATTTCAGGGTCTGTACCTGCTCTTAATAGTGCTGTAAGTGATCAACATACAAGGTTAATGTAATTGGCAGGATTTTGAACACAAGACCTTTATTGTCAGAGACCTTTGTGCTAAACTCTGAGCTATCTATTTCCCTTTCCATCTGCTGATTCTGTCTTACATCACCCTACCTTGCAGGCTTCACAAGTGTAGACACCAAAGTGGAGACCTGTGGCCATAGCACCACACACCTTACATGGTGGCAGGAAGGGTGGGGGCTTCTCTACAGACTCTTGACTGTCAGCAGCTTCCATTGTACGTCTATAACAAACAACAATGGAAATTACATATAATTAGGAAGGCAGAATACAGAAAGATGGATAGAAAATCAGAACTACAAATACATGTACATGTAGATGTTATTCATAAATTTATCAACATGCTGCTATCTGATGCATATGTACATGCAGATGGATATATACATACAGGAGTACTTATCTGCAAAAGTAATTATCTATCGTTTAACCAATATAGTACAATATATGTACTTTCTTATTTATACCAACATGATGAAGCAGCAAATAACTATTTGTCAATTATTCTATCTTTCTATCAAGACACAGATCCATTTTCTACATACCTGGTCTGCTCATCATATTCAGCAACTAACAGCAGCAGGTTTATGAAGGCATACCCAAAGCTCACAATCTGTATAGATTATCTAATTTATCTGTGGAGCTTACAAGTTTACATCCATTCCAAAGTGGTGTATCTTATATTAAATGCATGTAACAGCTAAGCTACAATAAAGAATACTGTATTCATAACTTAACTAGTTCCAGCACACTTACACTGCACAATCTCTGAACCAAAGGTGAATGACAAACTTATATCTGAGGTCATATTATAAAATGTTGTGCCCCAGGATAAAATAATAAATCCTGATACAAAAGATCATGCCTTCTGCCCATGTGATGTAAAAAACCAAGAGACGGATGCAACAAGATGGCAAGCTGCAGCCAAGTCTGCCATAATTTAATTTGTTGTAATTCTCTTTATCTATCCTTAATGTGAGACATGATTTCAAATGACCAATAGCAAAATATTTACAATCTTAACCTGATTGTTGTATACAAAATATTTATTATTTGCAAATTCCACAACAAGTGTACACCCAGTGCTGATGTGGATTTTGCCCCTGTATTAGTCTGGTTTTTGATTTTTACCCAGATTTCTTCCCTTTACATGCTGCATTTTGACTGGTTCTTCATTTGGGACTGGGTTTTAAATAAGTTTAAAAGTTCACTGACCTATTTTTACATTTTACTTCAAAGTAATAGCAATGTTATCATCTATTTTACTGTACTGACCTGGGTATATGTCAATTAGATCTACAGTCTGGGGATAATGTTGCAGATCAAACTCTAAATAAAGTTGAATTTAAACCCTACAGCGTGTGCATTACCGTACATATTCACATACATGTAAACTCAAACTGCAAAGAATAAAAGATCTCATCTGCTGTATCATAACACACTAGCAGATCAGAGTCTATGTTGTTTGCTCTACTGATTACTCCAAACAAAATACACAGACCCAGATCTGCTGGTGTATGATGCGATGGCAGATCTGGGTCTGTGCAGTCAGCAGTTAGGCTCCTCTTATATGTGAGTATATACCGTATACAATGGCAGGTCACTGTCTACAATATCTTCATCTATAAGCAAACACAGTATGCAGCTTATCTTTATGCTGTTGTTGTCATTGTTGTTAACACCATTTTTCAGCACAAGATAGGCTATACATGGCGGCCAGTATAAATGGTGGAGGATGAACCTGGGAAAACCCCAGAAAGAACCACCGACCCACGAGAAGCTACTGGCAAGCTTTCTCACATACCCACATTTGCCAAACCCGAGACTCGAACCCACGCAGACAGAGGTGAGATGGCAGTGATCCATAACGGTGAGCACTTTAGACCACTCGGCCACTCGGGGCCCCTATCTTTATGTAGGATGCTGCACAGGTAATCTAACTTTTTCACATCATACCCCCATCTTCAGTATGAAGGCTTTTCATAAAATTTATGAATATGAACAGATTAATGCTTTGTTGATTTTGCACTTCAGACAAATTTGCACTGTATGAAATGACACAGTGGTGAGTGTAGCCTTCAGTGTTCCCCCATGAAATGGCACTGCTCTGAGAAGTTGCCTTATATTGTATCACCTGCCCATTACAATGCCCCCGATTGCAAGCATGTCCAAATTGTTTCTGCATAATGCATGCTATTTCATTCATGCCTCACCATTATGATATAATGCCTGAATTAGGATAATAATTAGAAATTAGCTTAGTCAGTATCTCCTATAATTTTAGCACTGTCAGTCCAAATGTTATCTAATCACTCGTACTTTAAGAAAAGAATATTTTAAATAACTTAGATGATGAAAGTCAACTTCACACAAAAGTAAACAATTTACACTATATGACTATTTAATATTAACTTTATCACAGCAAAACAGAAAAACTAAGTATAAACTATGCACAATAACATTATTTTGTAGAATTTTTTAATAGATTTTAATAAGTATCAACGTTTTGCTTTACCGCTATATGAAATGTAAATACATGTACAACTCAAACAGTTTTATATCTATTTTTTTATCAGTTGGAGAGTCTCAGCTTTTGATGGGCTCAGATTTGAAGATGATAATGGCCTTGAATATCAAGTAATGAAGAAACTGGAATCTCTAAAATGTGTCCTTTCAGATTAGTCATTATTTTTACTGATCAATATTTCAAAAATATGATTCTTCATTATTAATTACAAATTATTATAACATATTTTACAAGTGGATATTGCAGTTTAAAAAGTCATTGTTTTGGATTTTACTATGGAGGATAGGGTGGCCATTAGTCCAGTTTTCATTTGTTTTGTCCCCTGTAAGGAACTGATATTGTACTGAAAGCCTTTATGTCTGGTATTTTTATTTATTTTGAAATGCACAGCCCTTACAAATGACACATGAATGTTATACTGTTTATCTTCATTGGTTAATATACATTCTATTAAATTATTGCAATTATATTGGTCGTGCGAATGTAATGTTCCTATCCGACCTACTGTGCTCGTATGACACCGTCACGAAGGCCAGATTGAGAAGAAATCTCCCACTTAATGGCCTGTTACACCAGGTCTTAACATGATTACTGATTTTGTGCATTTGTTTTGGGAGGGGAATGTCCAGTATTTATTTAGATCTTTCACTGGCGACCCCTATCTCCACAGAGCGACTGCTATCTCCCTGCTTAAAAAAAAAATAGATCTCTGCCTTTTTTCCTAACATTACCGATGGCGTGCACCTGAAATGTAATTAAAAACAAAGGAAGAGATCTACTTGTTGGTCTACCTGCCGCTCACGACCACAATCTCTTACTCTGACGTTGGAGAGTGTTTCAATATTGTTTTTGTTTATTGTTATTATTATTATTATCCTGAATCGTACCCTGCAGTCATTATTGCCAGTATACACAAGAAACCATCAAAAAAAAAAAAAAAAAAAAAAAAAAAA